>OY992539.1:196579917-196875139 GCA_963921195.1 Pegoplata infirma
CAGAATGAGAGCCTTTTTCTATATAGAAAAAATGTCTCAGAATGAGAGACTTTTTCTATATAGAAAAAATGTCTTAGAATGTGAGACTTTTTCTATATAGAAAAAATGTCTCAGAATGTGAGACTTTTTCGATATAGAAAAAATGTCGCAGAATCTGAGACATTTTCTATATAGAAAAAATGTCTCAGAATCTGAGACTTTTTCTATATAGAAAATATATAGAATCTGAGACTTTTTCTATTTAGAAAAAATGTCTCAGAATGTGAGACTTTTTCTATATAGAAAAAATGTCTCTGAATCTGAGACTTTTTCTATATAGAAAAAAATGTATCAGAATCTGAGAATTTTTCTATATAGAAAAAATTTCTCAGAATCTGAAACTTTTTCGGTAGGAAAAATGTCTCAGAATCTGAGACTTTTCCTGTAGGAAAAATTTCTCAGAATCTGAGACTTTCTCTATAGAAAAAATGTCTCAGAATCTGAGACATTTTCTATAAGAAAAATGTCTCAAAATCTGCGACATTTTCTAAAAAAATTCTCTGAATCTGAGACTTTTTCTACAGAAAAAATTTTTCAGAATCTGAGACTCAAATATTTTAAAATCTGAGACTTTTTCTATTGGAAAAATTAATGAGAATCTGAGACTTTTTTATACGAAAAATGTCTGAGAATCTGAGACTGAGAATCTGAGACTTTTTCTATAAGAAAAATGTCTTAAGATCTTAAAATTTTTCTTTACGAAAAACGTCTTAAAATTTTAAAACTTTTCTGTTTAAAAAACACCAAAAACTTGTCATAAAATATCTAAATATTTCGGAATCTAAGGAATTTTCCATAATTTTACCTTATGTCAATAAATTGATCTCAGAATTTAAGTTTTTTTTATCATTTTCTCTACTTACGAGGATCTTTTTATAAAAGTTATATAAAATTAACATACCTGTAAATAAAGAAGAAAAAAATCTTGATAAATATGATACAATTTAAAATTTTAATGATATAATTAAAAAAATTAAAATAATTATAATAATAATTTTAGTTAAAACTTTCTGACCAAATTAAATTTTCTATAAAACAATTTACATATATTATGTGATAATGCAAAATTCTCATATTCTAAAACATTTTCTTAAAAACTCTTAAAAAAAAATCTGGTACAAAAAACTTAAAGATCTAAACATTTTTTCAATAGAAAAATTTTTAGATTCGAAGACAATTTTGCTATTTAAAAAAGTAAAGAAATGTAACCTCGAGCTGGAGTAATCTTTCTCAAAATTGAATTTATAGGTCAAATAACAAATAGAGACGGTTCTATTATTTAAAAAAAGGAAAGAAATGTCACCTCGAGCTAGAGTAATCTTCTCAAAATAGAATTTATAAGGCGAAAAATAAATATTTTTTGTATTTTAAAAATAACAACAAAGTTTAAAAAAGATTTAAATTCTAATACGAGTGCATAAAAAATTTTTCAGACTGTTACACTTTTTCTATAGAAAAATCTAAAAATCTGAAAACTTTTTTACAAAAATTTTCTTTAAAAACTGTTTTGTTTCTTACTACTTTGCATTGCAATAAATCAATACATATTTGCATAAAACATTAAATTTAAATCCCTGTTGATACTTTAAAATTTCTCTGCTCTATATTTTATACCAACATTAGAGGTCCTTTTTAAAATAAATTTCACCACATAGATTATTTTCAGTTTTTGCAATATTTTTTTTTTGGTATTTAACGATCCTAATATTCTGTTTAATTGCCTTCTCACGCATAAAACTGCACAAAAAAAATAAAATATATAAAACATTTTTTTTTTGAAAAATACACTCAAAAAGCAGACCTCACCTATAAAACCATAAATTTTGGTAAAATGCCAAAAATAAATTAGAAGCCATGAATATAAACAAACCGAAAAAATAGAAAAAAAATACAAAAAGCCAACACTTGAAAATAAAAAATAAATTGCACTTTAAATGGCTCATTATGAGGCAGGCACTCACTATCTAAACGATTGAATCTTTTGCGGTCACATTAAATATGAAACTTTTATAAATGCTTAAATAACGCAGCTTTAAAAACGCTTTTAATAGCGATATTTAACATTAGATAATTGTTTTTACTATGAACACACAGAACAACCGCAAAGTTGAAAATGTATATAGAATTAAAATGTGACACTGCATTAAAGTACTGTAGAAATGAATAAACATAGGAGACAGTGGGTTGAGAGAAAAATTCTCAAGACGTTTTTCCTATAGAAAAAGTCTCCAAAAAAATCTCAGATTCTGAGACAATTTTTCTATATAGAAAAAGTCTCAGATTCTGAGACATTTTTTCTATATAGAAAAAGTCTCAGATTCTGAGACATTTTTTCTATATAGAAAAAGTCTCAGATTCTGAGACAATTTTTCTATATAGAAAAAGTCTCAGATTCTGAGACATTTTTTCTATATAGAAAAAGTTTTAGATTCTGAGATATTTTTTCTATATAGAAAAAGTCTCATATTCTGAGACAATTTTTCTATATAGAAAAAGTCTCAGATTCTGAGACAATTTTTCTATATAGAAAAAGTCTCAGATTCTGAGACATTTTTTCTATATAGAAAAAGTCTCAGATTCTGAGACATTTTTTCTATATAGAAAAAGTCTCAGATTCTGAGACATTTTTTCTATATAGAAAAAGTCTCAGATTCTGAGACATTTTTTCTATATAGAAAAAGTCTCAGATTCTGAGACATTTTTTCTATATAGAAAAAGTCTCAGATTCTGAGACATTTTTTCTATATAGAAAAAGTCTCAGATTCTGAGACAATTTTTCTATATAGAAAAAGTCTCAGATTCTGAGACAATTTTTCTATATAGAAAAAATTCTCAGATTCTGAGACAATTTTTCTATATAGAAAAAATTCTCAGATTCTGAGACAATTTTTCTATATAGAAAAAATTCTCAGATTCTGAGACAATTTTTCTATATAGAAAAAATTCTCAGATTCTGAGACAATTTTTCTATATAGAAAAAGTCTCAGATTCTGAGACAATTTTTCTATATAGAAAAAGTCTCAGATTCTGAGACAATTTTTCTATATAGAAAAAGTCTCAGATTCTGAGACAATTTTTCTATATAGAAAAAGTCTCAGATTCTGAGACAATTTTTCTATATAGAAATAGTCTCAGATTCTGAGACAATTTTTCTATATAGAAAAAATTCTCAGATTCTGAGACAATTTTTCTATATAGAAAAAGTCTCAGATTCTGAGACAATTTTTCTATATAGAAAAAGTCCCAGATTCTGAGACAATTTTTCTATATAGAAAAAGTCTTAGATTCTGAGACAATTTTTCTATATAGAAAAAGTCTCAGATTCTGAGACAATTTTTCTATATAGAAAAAGTCTCAGATTCTGAGACAATTTTTCTATATAGAAAAAGTCTCAGATTCTGAGACAATTTTTCTATATAGAAAAAGTCTCAAATTTTTGATTTGTATTTTAAAATCCTTCAGTGGATAAAAACTTTACAAAAAAAGTTTTTTTTTTATTTTGGTAAAAAGGGTTAAAAAACTGTATTTTGGTACTTTTTCGTTCTTCTAAAATAATGACCCGAGAAACTTGAAATTTTGAATTTGGGATACTTTTGTTTGGAAAAAAAAGTACCTACCTTTGGTACATTTTCTGAAAAAAAGTACTTTTCAGAAACTTTCGATTCTAGGATGGTAAAAAAATTTGCTTTGGTAAAAAAATGTATGGTACCATTTTTTATCTTTTGAAATAAAGGGCATAATAATTCGATTAAAGGCTAATTAGGTGGATGAAACATTCTAAGTGGGTAAAACGAGTAAACAAATGTATTTTGGTACTCTTTTGACCTCTTAATAATGATCCTCTAGCGAATCAAACTACCTTGGTACTTTTTCCATAAACTTGAATTTTGAATGCAGCATCATCCAGCGGAACAAAAACATTCTGACGAAGGTACTTTTTTGAAAGTACCGATTCTAAAAAGTTGTACGTTCGTACTTTTTTTGATGTTCTGAAAAAATGGCCATCAAAAAATGATTTTGGATTATAGGATCACAGAGTGGACAGAACGATTTGAAAAAGTCTTTGGAAAATATGTTATCCTAATAAGGTAAAAAGTGTTAAATAAATGTACTTTTTCAATAGCCTAAATATTGGACCTAGAAACGGGAAATTTCGAATTTAGGATCCTTTAGCAAATAGAACATTCTGATTTTTAATTATTTATTTTTATTTCGGCTATAGGTCAGAAAAACAATAAAAAACTAAAAAGTTATTTTTAATTTTATTATTTATTTTATTTTTTTATTTTCCAATATTTCGGTCAAAATCTTTGACCATCATCTGGGATATTTTAAAAAAGAAAAACAAATAAAAACTCCGTCTCCACTGTTTATTGTTTGAGATCTTGTCCTTAACTCTGATTTAACTTCTGATTTTTTTGTTTGGAAATTCTAACTCCATGCGGTAAAGTTTGGCACTCTTCCTAGAACTATTGAACTTATGTGCCCAAAATTTCACAAGTAAGCTCCTCCAGCAAAAGTAACGTTCAAGATAATAAAATTTTTGGAAATTTGGATTTTTATGGGAACAAAGACTTTAAAATTTATAAAGAAAAAATACCTAGATTTTTATACCCCCCAACCACAGTATGGGGGTATACTCACTTTGTCATTCCGTTTGTAACATATCGAAATGTCGGTCTAGCACCCCATAAAGTATATATTTCATTGATCACTAATCGATTCTAAGACATTCTAGCTATGTCCGTCTGTTTGTCCGTCTGTAGAGGACACGATACAGTCTAAAATAAAAGTGCTAGACTTCCGAAGTTTGACACGAATATGTCTTATACTCCTGAGCAGGTTAAGTTCGGAAATGGGCAAAATCGGACCAAGGTGAAATAAGTTCCCCCTTGGAGAAATAAACCAACCAAAGAAAAACCGAATTTTTTTAAGGTTTTTTTGTACTTTTGCTAAGCAAATGCAACATTCTTATCTCGGAAGAAGTTCAGAATCGCAAGGGGAAGGTGCCCCCAAACGTCTCTTACCAAACCCCCCCCCCAAAAAAAAATCGCCCCTGGATTTTTTTATAACCTCCACTTAGTGATAGAGGGTATATATAAGTTTGTCATTCCGTGTGTAACACCTCGAAATATTGGTCTAAGACCCCGTAAAGTATATATATTCATGATCCTCGATCGATTTTAAGACGATCTAGCGATGTCCGTCCGTCCGTCTGTCTGTCTGTTGAAAACTCGCTAACATTTGAAAGACTTTACAGAGGCTCCTGAAGTTTGGCATATATGTTGGGCATTTACCTGGTCAGGTTGGTATTGCAATCCAGCGAAATCGGTCCAGTGGATCAAAAGTTATGGGCAAAAGACTAAATTTCGGCAATGGTTTTTCGTGAATTTACGAGATAAAAAACACGCTAACTTTCAAAGCGCAATTCTGAGGACGCTGAAGCTTGGCATATATCTTTGTCGTTCCTCTGCCTGGTTCGAATTGAGTTTCAGCCAAATCGGTCCAGTGGTTCAAAAGTTATTAGGAAAACCGTGAATTTCAGATTAGGTTCAGCTTAAATTCACGTGTTGAAACCCCGTTAAACATGTTTTAAAAACATTGGTAAGTCACAAAAATATTTTACAACGCATTTTTGTCACTCAAAAATATTTTTACACTAAAAAAAATGCACTCGAAAAAAAATTTTACACTCAAAAAAAAATTTACACTCAAAAAAAATTTAGTAAATTATTTTTTTTTAAATTAGTACAAAAAGGGTTTTTACACAAAATAAAATACTTCTAAACAAAAATGTTATTTTTTTTACGTTATAAAATTTACTATAACTTAAAAAGAGCATTGTGGAGGGTATTGGGCCAAGTCGAATTTAACTTTTCTACTTGCTTTTTTTATTTTGTTTTTTTTACATTTTGGAGGGTATAAAAGATTCGGCACAGCCGAATGTAACACTCAAACTTTTTTTATGCATTTTATTCATTAAAGTAATCAAACCCACATAGAGCAATATGGAATGGAACAAGAAACGAAATAAAATAGAACAGGGAACGATGTAGAATGGAACTGGGAACGAAATGGAATGAATAGTTTTTAAAAAATGTTTTCTGACCCGTTTTTGCTTTAAACAAAATTCACAGATACTGCCTTCTTCTACCCACTGTTCCCTGAAAACTTTTGCTGTAATCCAACAGCCATGAAGCAATTGGTCAGTGAGACACCAATATACGTTACGATACATAAAAATTGTTAAACATACAATATTTTATGTTTTTGTCAATTGTTTGAAATGAAAATCTAAAACCCATGAATGAAACGTTTATGGTTACATAGTTTTTTTTTTCTTTGGTTATTGTATTTGGCGGCAGTGATGCCAACTTTTTACAGGCAAAACGCGCAAAACAGTGACTCAAAAAGCGCTAAAAAGCGCTAAATTTGAATAAAGTAAAAAGCGCCAAAAACCGCTAAAAAAACTATGTTGAATTTAAGGGTTTTAATATAAATTTTTGTAAAATCATCAGGCCCATTCGCAGAATAAGTCTAAAAAATGGCTAAATATAATTTTCAAACTAGATTTTTTTCTGTTTTTATTATAAAACCACATTTTTTTTTTTTAATTTTCAATAAAGTTTCACATTTCTATCGCTGTACTACAGCATCGACGTGAAAAATATGGATTTAAGACTGTTATTATGACGTTTCTGTTGTAAAATGTACATTTTTTCATGTAGTGATTAGTTGTAGAAAGAAAGCGCCAAAGGCGCTAAATGAAAAAGTGAAAACGCGATAGTGTAGCGCCTTTTAAAAAAACGCGCTAGATTTAAAAAATGCGCTTTTTGGGTGGTCAGAAAGCGCTAAATCTAGCGCGAAACGCGCTGAGTTGGCATCGCTGTTTGGCGGTTGTGTTGTATGAAGTAATTGAAAACAACAACGTACTTCAAAACATAAATTGTTGGCAATTATAAATAAACGGTTTTGGTTAAACTGATCAAAAACCATCTAGAAAAAAAATATAAGAAAATATGGTTAAAATAACCAAAAATGGTTAAGAGACGAAAAATATTGTACTACAACAATATATGTATGTATGAAAAAAAAAAAAAAAAAAAAACTGCACAAAATAATGCAGTTTGACCCTTAAGCATATTAGTTGAATTTGCCAAGACAATATTAAAAAGCAGGGGAAGATGGGGGAATCTAAAACCTAAAATATATATTTTCTGGGGGAAAAATATAATATTCTTAAATAGGTTTACGATATTGGAAAACTATCGCATAGAAAATGTGTATTTTGTATTAAAAAATTATAGTTCGAGGCCATTTCTATGTTACCCATTATGAATTAACATAACAATTACTTATGTAAACTCATAAAAGGAAACATGAAAATAGTCTCTACCTAGAATAGACTCTTTTTCATGGCACAATTAAAAGTTTGAATAAATAACTAATTTTTCAGCTGCTAAGACATTTATTTCAAAGAAAAATGTTAGTTTCTGAGATATTTTTCTCTTAAAAAAATTTAATTTTCATTAAGTCTCTTTCAATTTCCCTTTTTTTTAATATTCTTTTGCTACATAATCACCGTGTGCGCTTAAAGTCTATTGGGTTGGGCATTTCAATCCGAAAATGAAAAAAAAAATAACTAAAATTACCAAAAGTTTGTTTGTTGCTTTGTTTTGGTCTGAATCATTTGGTTTAAAGAACTTAATAGTTTTTATTTTTTTCGTTTGTCTTTTTTTGTTTAAACAATATTGAGTATTTTACGCGTTTTGCGATAAAAATCATTAAATGCACACGCTGTGTATGTTTGTATTAAGTGGCCAAGCCAAGCCAAATCATGCCAACCAACCAAACAACCTCCTACTCAACCAGTCAAACCAACCAAACAGCAAAACCATACTGCAGCATATAGTTGGTTGGACTCTTAAGTTTTTAGTGGCCTGCTGATTATTGATCTTTAACAGTTTAAATGTTTAAGCCGCGCTCAGTTTCTTGTGATGGTACACTTAAAAAAAAGTTGATTTTACAGATGTAATTTTCAAAACATCAATTGTAATTCGAAAATTGCATTTTTAATTAGAAGTCTAAATGAACTCGAAAAATATCTCTTGTTATTCGTAAAATATCAATTGTAATTTGAACAAGTAGAAAAGTTAAATTCGACTTTGCCGAATCTATGAATACCCTCCACAATGCCTTTTATTAAAGGATAGTACATTTTTAACGTGGAAAAAATAAACAATTTTTATTAAAAATATTTTATTTTGAGTAAAAAACTCTTTTTGTCATTTAAAAAAAAAAAGAAAAATTACTGATTTTTTTTTGAGTGTAAAAATTTTTTTGAGTGCAATGGTTTTTTACTGTAAAAATATTTCTGAGTGAATGCACGTACATATGTACACAAAATAATGAAATTTTACACTCAAAAAAAAAATAAATTTTTTTTTTTGAGTGTAAAATTTTTTTGGATGTAAAATTTTTTTTGAGTGTAAAATTTTTTTCGAGTGTAATTTTAAGGTAACCAATGCTTTTAAAACAACACAAGTTTAAAAAGCATTGCTTTAAAACTAAACAAGTTTGAAAAGCATTGCTAAGTTACCACCCATGCTGTTAAAACTTGTTTACCACGTGGCATTTAAATGAACACAATCTGAAATTCGGGGTTTTGCTTCTAACTTTTGAACCACTGGACCGATTGAGCTGAAATTCAATACCAAACAGACCTGAGCAAACGGCAAATATACATGTCACGTTTCAGCAGTCTCATTATTGTCTTTCGAAAGTTATCGTGTTTTTTATCTCGTAAATTCGCGAAAAACCCTTGCCGAAATTTACTCTTTTGTTCATTACTTTCTTTTGTTCATACCAACCTGACCAGGTAAATGACCAACATATATGCCAAACTTCAGTAGCCTCTGTAAAGTCTTTCAAAAGTTAGCGTGAACGGACAGACAGACAGACGGACGGTCAGACAGACAGACAGACAGACAGACAGACAGACGGACGGATTGACATCGCTAGATCGACTTAAAATCGATCGAGGGTCATGAATATATATACTTTATGGGGTCCTAGACCAATATTTCGATGTGTTACAAACGGAATGACAAATTTATATATACCCTCTATCACTAGAGTGGAGGGTATAAAAACATCAATAGTAATTTGAAGATTCTAATTGTAATTCCTAAAAGATCAATTGTAATTCCAAAAATATCAATTGGTATTCGAAAAAGATCAATTGTTATTCAAAATAGATCAAAAGTAAGTCGAAAAAGATCAATTGGAATGCATAGAGATCCATTCTAATTCAAAAAAGATTAATTTCAATTCGTAAAAAATCAAAAATTTTAAATTTTAATTCGAAAAATATAAATTGTAATTCGAAAAAGATCAATTGCCCAATAAACCAAATAATGATAAGTGATAGCGAAAATAGTATCACCCGTATGACACCGATTACGGTATCATCTAAATTAAATTTATGATACCACTTTCGAACTTCAGGCGATTTTGATACCGTCATTTCTGGAAATTTCGATAGCGAAAACAATATCACATTTTCATGTCGAAAAGATATCGTTATCGCCTGAAATAACGATAGTTTTTCGATAAATTTTGGAAAATGGCGATTTTACTATCGTTATGACTGCAATTATCGATAGCGAAAACGACATCATATTTTTATGGAAAAACGATATCATAAGGAAATGTACATTAAGAACGAAAAAACTGTCGTTTTCGTATAACATGTGATAATTAGGCGATATTGCCTCAATATCATAATGGTATCGTTTGGTTTATTGGGTTGTAATTCGAACAAGTAAAAAAACTAAATTCGGTGGTGCCAAAGGTATTGGTACACTCGACAATGTAAAAAAGAATACTGCAAAAAACTTAAAAAAAAATCAAAAATATTTCCGCGGAAAAAAATATTTGATGAAAAAAAATCCGCGAAAAAAATGTTTTGTGTAAAAAAATATGTTTCTACTTGCAAAAACACCATTCGGTATCCTATTCTGTACATATACCCACCAGAAGCCGAATTTTAGCATTTTGTATATTTAGGTTATGTGGAATGTACCAACATCTTCGCGGTTATTTTGCATTTTCGTTCATAACTTTTGAACCGCTGAACCAATTTCACTCAAATGCAATACCAAACTGCTTAAGACAACAGCTAGTAAATATGCTAAGTCTTAGTCATATCTGTTTAATACTTTGGTCCTGATAATCATTTCCACAGACGTAATGACGGACAGACAGACGGACATCGCTAGATCAATAATATATATGGGGCATTCCATGTCAAATCGGACACTTTGAAATTTTTTTTTTTTAGATTTTCCCAATTTGTTTACAGTTTTTAGTACTCTTCGAAAACTCATTCGTGGTAAATTTTAAGATTTTTTTGATGACCCGTTCAAAAGATATCGAATTTTTAAAAATTTGTAGTTTGTTCTTTTATTCAAACTACTTTTACTCATAACTACCCAGCAAAACTTTGGTAATGGGTAGTGATTATATAACACATTACCAGGTAATGTATATACCTTATTTGTAGCATTATTTTAGGATGTCTTACCAAACATTTGTTCCACAACGTATTATTTTAAAGTAAAAAATAATGCATTACTAATAATTTGGTACGTAATGCATGATTATTGGAAAAAATGTATTTCATATTTATTATTTCTAAACATTATATCATGGATGATTTATATTTGGTTACATTATGTATTATTTGAAAGTTTGAAATAATGCATTATTTATAATTAAATGCATAATGCATTACAATAACATAAAAAATAATTATTTTATAAAAAATGCATAAGTTTAAACTAGAGATGGGCTCACGACAAGAAATTTCTAACGACGCACACTCACTAGCATATTATATCTACTTACACTCACTTATAATCACGTGAGTAAATTTAATACAAAATTACTTTTTCACTACTCGTAACACCTTATATATTACGTTCTGGTATGCTATATTATATACCTTACTCGTAACCTATAAAATATCATATATTTTACACCTTACTGGTATTCTTTGTTATAAATTTATGACTTATTTTATACCTTACTGGTATTCTATGTGATAATGTGGATGCATTACTTTGAGTCTCATCGCCTGTTAAAATCATCAATGCTGCAATGTATAAAATAAGAGATCATATACCTTATTTTATACCTTATTTGGTAATCTAAGTTTTGCTGGGTACTTCAATAATGGTACAAATTTCAAAAAAAAATTTTTTTCAAAATTTTTGTTTTTTTACGAACTTTTTGTGTTTACAGTTGGAACAAATTTTATAAAAATGTAATTTTGAATGGAAGCTCACTTAGCGAGTGGAGATAGGGCGTAGGTATGTTTTAAAAAATTGTTGGAGGGTGAAAATAAATGGGGGTCGGTCTCACTCATGACCCCTCGGACGCACCATTGGACCGGTAGAAGCTGATTAAATACAACAAATTTACAAAAATTAAAAAAAAATTTATGGGGACCGCCTTAACAAGATGGAGGCTAGGTGTGTTCAGAGAAAATGTTTGGACTAAAAAAATATTGTGGCTTGGTCATACATTTGATTGCTCTAAGGGCACTCTTAGGGCATTCTTAGGGCAGTTAGAGCGGTTGGAGCAAATTTTAAAAAATGTCATTTTGTGTGGGAACCCCCTTAGTAATTGGAGATAGGGTATTAGTTTGTTCAGAAAAACTGTTTAGACGTAAAAATTAATGGGGGTCTGTCTTGGAAATGACCCCTCTATGACGCATCATTGGAGCAGTAGAAATGATTTTAAGATTGGAAAATTACAATAAAATTTTTTCAAAAAATTTTAAAAATTAGTAATAATCGTTATCCCACGATCCTCCTGGGCAAAAAATTTGTAGAATCGATAGAAGTTTTACACAAAAAAATTTCAAAAAAAATCGAAGAGTACAAACATTTTCAAAAATGAGATTTAAATTTTAAAACTTAAAAATCGCATACTCGAGCACTTTTAAGACTTTTTTTAATTTTTTTTAAAGTACGTGAAAAAACAAAAATTTTGAATAAAAAAATTTGCAATTAGGACCATTATTGACGAAGTTATGAGTAAACGAAGGAACAAACTACCAATTTTTAAAAATTCGATATCTTTTGAACGGGTCATCAAAAAAATCTGAAAATTTACCACGAAGGAGTTTTCGAAGGGTACTAAAAACAGTCAACAAATTGGGAAATCTAAAAAAAAAAAAAATATTCAAAGTGTCCGATTTGACATGGAATGCCCCATATATATTATTGATCCATGATAGATTCTCAAACATTTTATGAATGTCCTCCGTTCGTCTGTCTGTTGAAATCATGATGCAGTCCGAACCAAAGGAGCTAGACCCCTGAAGTTCTGCACAAAAATGTCTAATGGTCGTAGGTTGGTTAAGTTCGGAAATAGGCAAACTTGGAAAAGGCAAAAAAAAGTTTCCCCGTTAAAAACTCAACCAACCTCTAAAAAAGACAATATTTTTCAGTTTTTTTTTATATTTTGGTTTAACAAATGAGACATTTTCATGTCAGAAGAGCTAGGAACCAAAAAATTTCTATGACAATTTTTAATTTTCTTATAACATCTGCAAATGGTAAAGTTTTAAAATTTTTGTGTTTCCTTAATTTTCCCGGTGTATTTTCATGTGTTGGCGTTTGAAGTTCCACACCAAACAAAAAAAAAAAAAAAAAATACTTATTGAAATACATATTCAAATCTATAGTTATATTTATTGCATTTATAGCCAATTTTTTTCGAACATTGTGTCTTGTAATAGTTGTAGTATTGAAATAATTGGTTTATCAGTCATACAACTATTAGTTTGTCCGCGCTAGAGAACATTTGTAATTCAACGCTTTATATATTTTCACAGAGATAAGATATTTGGTATTTTAGTTATAGCCAGGCTATTAAGTTATGTACACTCAAGGAATTTGCGTCAGTTAAAAGCCTGTAAAAAGTTTTTGTAAAAAATCTTTACTAAACTCAAAATAATTCTACAGTAAAAGGTTTTGTAAGTGATTTTGTACCAAAATCTACTAATTAGTTACTAATTTTAGTATCTTCAAAGTACTAAAATTAGTAATTTTTACTGGTTTTGAATAATATTAGTAAAAAAATTTAGCATTGGTTACCAATTCCTGTACTATGTCCTTTTGGATTAAAATTTAGTTAAATTTTTAGTATTGAATACACACGTTTTTTTTTGGGTGTAAATATTTTTCAGAAAAAACGGTTTTTTGGAATTGTGATTCCGCAAAAATTCGAATTTATCTTTAATAAGTTTTATTTGATTTTGACTGTTTAAAGTTTATTCAACTAATTTTATCATTTGAGTGTCATTTTCTGCTTAACATACGATCATATAATTTTCAATGGTTTGTTTAAATTGTTTGAAATATATAATTTTTCTTTATAAATCTGCACAAAATATGGCGGTATTTGATTTTCCATAAGATTGCACAAAAATTTTGTTGTTGTATGAAAGACTTAATATTCAATTACATTAAAAGACTATAAATTAATGAATATGAGGTATAATTTAAACATTAACGAAACCATATGTTTAAATAACCAACAAATTCAATAAAATTCTTAAAGCCGGTATGATATTGTCCTTTATTACACCCTGCATTGAAAAATAGAAAAAAATTTAAAATTAAAAAAAAACGGCTTTCGAGATACATATCTCTATTTAAAAGTTGCAAAAATTGTGTTTTTTCTAACGGTCAAGATATTTAAATAATTTTTTTTAATAAAAATTTTTTCTTTGACTCTGTCATAGAACTTAAAAAGACTTTTATTTAAAATTAATTTGAGCAAATCCGATCCCTTCGATCAAAATTTTTTTTTTAGAAAATGTTCACCAAAAACTCTAAATGTTGATCGAAGTTCGCTATGAGATAAAATGGTTTATTTGGCTCAAATTAAGTTTAAATGTAGGTCAGTCTTAATATCTACTAGCTGGCCCGGTCCGCGTTGCTGGCCCAAATATAAGATCAGTGTTATATTTCGTCTCGCTTCAAATATATAGCCTTTCAAAAAATGTAATGAATTTCTTGGCTTAGAAAAATTTGTGGGCGTGGTTTTAAAAACCCAATTAGGCAGATAATCATCTTCAAATAATATTTGAGGAACTAAAAAAAATGCCATGTCTTCGACTTTGTGAACTGTACAAATTTAAAACTTCTTTAAATTACGCATATCTTATCGTGAGCTATTGTCTTGAGTTCAAACAAACCTTTATAATTTTCCCAAATTTCTTATTTTTCCGGGAAACTTCTTATTTATATTTCATTAAACATAAAAAAAATCAGTCCGGTCATTAGTAGTCAACATATTTAGACAAAAGTGGGCGTTAAAATTTTTGTGGAAGGTAAACTTGTATATACGTTAACAATTCCCAATGATT
Organism: Pegoplata infirma; assembly: GCA_963921195.1. Classification (NCBI taxonomy): domain Eukaryota; kingdom Metazoa; phylum Arthropoda; class Insecta; order Diptera; family Anthomyiidae; genus Pegoplata; species Pegoplata infirma. The sequence goes on from OY992539.1 coordinate 196,594,400, forward strand.
TAAAATCATTTGTACTAACAATAAGTTTAAGCGGAATTTATTAAGAAATATTTTTTTTAATTGATCAAAGTAGAGTAAAAGGATGTATCGATGGGCGTGGACAATTTTACTTTCCGAACAATTATAGGGACTATTAAAACAATTTAAAACAAAAAAAATGGCCAAATAAGTGTTGCAAATTTTAAGGATATTGAAAAATATGGGCTTTGGATTGTTGGAGGACAAAAATTATTTACCGAATCAGGCCAGTCGCTCTCCGATTTAAGATGTATTGAAAAAAGTGGGAGTGTACAATTTTTCATTCCGTAAAAACTTTAGTTGTACAATCACGAACGTCAAAAAATACTACTAATAGCCAAATCGGTCCTGCCGTTTTTATACCCTCCACTTAGTGATAGAGGGTATATATAAGTTTGTCATTCCGTTTGTAACTCATCGAAATATCGGTCTGGGACCCCATAAAGTATATATATTCATGATGCCCGATCGATTTTAAGACATTCTAGCTATGTCCGTCTGTCCGTCTGTCCGTCTGTCCGTCTGTCCGTCTGTCTGTCTGTTGAAAATGCTCTCGCGGACAAAATATTGCACAGAGATGACTGAAACGTAACATATATATTGGAAGTTCTCCCGAGAAGTTTGGTATTGCATTTGAGCGATATCGGTTCAGCGGTTCAAAAGTTATGAACGAAAATGTAAGCACACCTCAAAAATTTCAGTACATTCAACATAACCTAAAAATACAAAATGCTTTAATTCGGCTTCTGGTTGACATATGTGAACATAATTGAGCACCAAATGGTATTTAAACAAGTACGAACATATTTTTTGGCAAAAAAAGAAAAAAATCGCGGATTTTTTTTTTACCAAAATTTTTTTTCGCGGAAATTTTTTTTCATTTTTTTCAAAAGTAATTTCCTTTTAAATAAAGTTGTTTGCAATAATCTTTTTGAAATTGTGGAGGGTATCACTACATTCGGCAAGGCCGAATTTAACTTTTTTACTTGTTCTATTTAAGATATATCAAAAAAAAGTGGACGTGAAAAAATTTTAGTCAAATCAATCCAGCAAATCAAAAAGGAAGCCTAAAAGTGGTCGTGATTAATTTGTTTTCCGAAAAAACCTAAGACGAACACTTAAAAAAAATAAGACGAACATTAAAAAAAATATTATCCAAATCGGTCAGTTCTCAAGTGATGCGATTACCATCGAACTACATTTGATTTTTAATTATATTTTATTATTCTATATTTTATTTTTTTATAGAGAAAATTTTATTTATATCGAAAAAAGAGTGGGTGGACAACTTTTCTTACCGTAAAAATCTTATTTGAACTTAATCAACTCGGTCCGTTAATTCAAAATTGAGCCTAGAAATGGAAAATTCTTCTTTCCGAAAAACCTTAGCAGGACTATGACAAACATTGAAAACAAAATTAGACAAATTGACCCAGCCATTCCATGATTTAAAATATATATATCGGGAAAAGTGAGCGTAATAGTAGACGTGGACAATTTTTATTTCCTTAAAAATCCTTTTCGGACTATAACCAAATCGGTCTAGCCGTTATAGTTCTTTTGCTACATAGAAAAAGTGGGCATGGGAAATTTTACTATCCGTAAAAACCTTAGTTGAATTATGACGAACATTTTTAACAAAAATTAGCCAAAGTGGGCGTGGTCAATTTCTTTTTTCGTAAAAACCAAAGTTGGATTATAATGAAAATTCATTAAATAAAAATGTATTAAATCGGTCCAGCCATTCTCAGATTTTAGATTAATTGAAAAAGTGGGCGCAAAAGTGGGCGTGGTCGATTTTTCTTTAAGTTAAAACTTAAATTGGATTTCTACGAACATTTAAATAAAAAATTACCCAAATGGTGCAGCCGTTTTCCGATTTTAGATAAATCGAAAAAATGGGCGTAAAAGTGGGCGCGGTCAATTTTTCTTTGCGTAAAAACCTAAGTTAGACTATGACGAACATTTCAAAAAAAAAATTGTCCAAATCGGTCCAGCCGTTCTCAACTGATGCGGTTACCAACGAACGACAATTGATTTTTATTTATCAACCCAGGTAAAAATCGTCACGTATGTACACATATGGACATGTATGCGTTCATGTGTGAACATGTATGAATCACATATGATTACGTATGAAACATATATGAACATGTTCGGCACATATGATATCATATGTGGAGTCATACATTCATACAGCGGTTTGTGTTTGAAAATTATATGATATACATCCCATAGCTGATACTATTAATTTTCAATCATATGATCGAACATTTGTCCCTTTTAGCCAAATTTAACATGCAGGTTTTGAAGGCTGGTAGTGATAAGGTCAGACTTTCTTTTGGGTTAGAGAGAAAATAGGTGTAAAAATGGAGTTGTTTGTCGATTTTATTCTTTTTTGCTTGGTACATTTTCAAATATGGTATCATTGGAATGGAATTTAGAGAACTTTCCAAATTAGTTCAACAAAAAATTTAATTTTTTTAGTTTTGATTCCCAAAAAAAAAGTAAAAGACCGAACCATTAAATAAATCATCACATCACAGCCATGTTTATTTGAAATACTTTTTAGAATTCTTTTTTGATAATAAGCAACATTTTAAAATAATTTATAATTATCTTTGTATTTGAATGTATGCTATTTATTTCCTTCCGTTTTTATACCCTCCACTTAGTGATAGAGGGTATATATAAGTTTGTCATTCCGTTTGTAACTCATCGAAATATCGGTCTGGGACCCCATAAAGTATATATATTCATGATGCCCGATCGATTTTAAGACATTCTAGCTATGTCCGTCTGTCCGTCTGTCCGTCTGTCCGTCTGTCCGTCTGTCCGTCTGTCTGTCTGTTGAAAATGCTCTCGCGGACAAAATATTGCACAGAGATGACTGAAACGTAACATATATATTGGAAGTTCTCCCGAGAAGTTTGGTATTGCATTTGAGCGATATCGGTTCAGCGGTTCAAAAGTTATGAACGAAAATGTAAGCACACCTCAAAAATTTCAGTACATTCAACATAACCTAAAAATACAAAATGCTTTAATTCGGCTTCTGGTTGACATATGTGAACATAATTGAGCACCAAATGGTATTTAAACAAGTACGAACATATTTTTTGGCAAAAAAAGAAAAAAATCGCGGATTTTTTTTTTACCAAAATTTTTTTTCGCGGAAATTTTTTTTCATTTTTTTCAAAAGTAATTTCCTTTTAAATAAAGTTGTTTGCAATAATCTTTTTGAAATTGTGGAGGGTATCACTACATTCGGCAAGGCCGAATTTAACTTTTTTACTTGTTTTTCTTCGTAACAGTTGTCAAACATTTTTATTGTTTTCAAAATTTTTAAAACTTCAAATAAAAAAAAAATCACAAATTGAAAATTTTTTAAGAAAAACAAAATCATCCTTTTGTACAGAATTTGCGGAAAATAAAAGGTAAATATATGAACATTTAATTAAGATTTATCTTAAAAAAACTATGTCTTATTTACAGCTCAATATCGATTTTTTTGGGGAGAGAGAGCAACTTCGTCAAGAAATCAAAAATTGAAGTGAAGAAACGTAAGGAATTTTTAACACTCTATTTCAATATAATAGTTTCAAAACAAGATAAATCCCGGACAGGATGCGTTTGGTAAGAGAGACAGCAACTTCGTAAAGAAATCAGCAATTGAAGAACAGAAACGCAAGGAATGTTTAACTCTTTATACAAAATGAATACCGGACAGGGTGTGTAAGAATAGCAAAAACTGTATAACCTCAAATATTATTTTCGAGTATAGCATTTAAAAATATGAATTTTTTTAAACAATAAACTTTTTATTATATAAAAAATAATCTCTTTTTATGTACCAATATGAAAGCAAAAAAATATAAAAGAAAAATATGTGAATATATGCGAAAACATACATTATCATATATGCTCATATGTCTACATTAGGGTGGGGCGATTTGAACATCTTAATGGGCGCTTCGCGTTTCTGATTCTTGGGATTGTACTGAGCAAAAAAGTCAACTAGACCATACGGCTACGGTGAAAATCTAGCCTCCCGATTTTGACTTGAAGTTTTTTCTCAGACTTTATTTTTTTGGAAAATTTGCAAATTTTCTTGGGCTCATATTTCGTAAACTATTTGAAATTTTGACTTATTTTCAAAAGTAAAGTTGTAGCTATTATCTCGGGCTACAATTTCTCTGAACATATTACTTAGAAAGTACTTCGTTTTCATGGTCAGAAAGTCGAAAATGTAGAAAGTTCACCACTTTTTGTAATTTTTTTTAGATATTTTGGCCTATAACAGCCAAACCATTGAGATTTTCGATCCAATACTAAGACAAAAATTGTAGCCAAGACAATAGTTAAGAACTCTCTAGTACATCGCAAAAGCATTAGAACCTTCCTTCAGGCAGTTTTGGCCTTGTGAAAGTGCACATTTTTTGTGAAAATATTGATAAATTACCATTTTCAGTTGTTCATAGCGCAAAATCATAAAAATGTTCTATTTCTTATTTTTTCCACTTTTTTTTATCCAAAAATATAATGTTTTTTTTTTTTGTTTTGTTCAATATTTATTTTGAAAATTCATTTAAAGTACAAAGTAATTGTATTGGTAGAGACAAGGTATGAATCAAGAAGAATTCCAATTTAGTGTATTTTTCATTCAAAGATTGCCTTCCAAATCTTTTCGAGATTCCATACGAGGCGCTTTCTTTCGGCCTTCAGATACAGATGCCATTATACCTTCACGATTTTTGTCGATTGAGCGCTTAGCAACACTAGCTAGTAGTATGTAGTATGGGAATACCGGAAAAAAAGTAGTAGTATGTAGTATGGCAATACCGGAAAAAAAGTTTTCTACGTTTATTCAGATGGCAGCAGTTGCTAGTAAGACCTTAGTAGCACACTAAATTTTAGAACCTCTAACTAAATTTTGCGTGGAAAATTTCCAAATTTTATTTTATGTATATGTAAGATATTGGATAGTTCTTACGAGTGTACTGATCATTTCATACACTCAAAATAATACGTTCGTAGATTTACTAATTTTTTTTGCTAATGCTGGTTAGCTAACTTTTAGCAAATTTTTAGTTGAGATTATCATGTTAGCAAAAATATCTTGTAAACTTCATTTAGCGCATTAGCAATTTTAAACAAAATTTAAACTAATTTTTTTTTGCTAAATTTAAATTTGAGTTGACCAAATTTTTACAAGCTTTTTTGCTAATATTAGCAAAAATAAATGGTAAATTTTTTTTTATTTTCAGAAAACTTAAAATGGCGATATCTCGGAAACTAAGCCAGATAGAGCAAAACGGAGGCTATTTTTGGTTCTCGAGCTGTATTTCATAGTATCGCCGGTCCTCTTCACATGTGTGGACCCTAATGGGTCCTAACTTTGGATCCAAAATAGTTAGCATTCCCGAAAATTTTAAAATGCTCATATCTCGGTAAATATTGCCGACACAACAAAAAGTCCAAAAGCTCTCAAGACGTAGAACAAGACCGCAAAATAATCAAAAGCTCTCCGAGTAATATTTTTTAAGTTTTGAAAACTCCGGTGGTCCCCTAAAATCACGTATCTCAAAAACTAAGCAAGGTAGAGCGAAACGGACACAAATTTTGGATCAAAAACTATGACGATTTTTAAGGAACCCAACTAGGTCTAGGCTCATCGGGGTCTGGACCTATCGGGTCTGAACCCAATGGGGCCCTCAAATGTGTATGAACTAAGTTGAAATAAAAATAATTTCAGTTAACTAATTTTTAGCAAAACGGTTTTGCTAACTTTACCAAAAAAATTGTGGGTTCAAAATCAGCAAATTTTCTTGTAGGCTTACAACCTTTTTTGCTAACTTTACAGTTTTTTTTTTGAGTGTAGTTATATGAGCAGTATTTGCTGAGTTATTTGAGCCTTCACTAAGTCTTAGTAACACCTCAAGAATATTAGTAATATTCTTGAGCTGATTTTAAAGACTGGCGCTCTCTAGGAGCCAGTAGAAGAACTTAATTTGTTTTATCTCTATATTATAAAGTCTCTGGTGATCGTTTACAATAAACTAACAAAAATGCGTTAAATGAACTTAAAACAATACAAGAATAAAAAATAAGAAATAAAATAAATAGAATAAAATAAATAAATAAATACTACAAATAAATAGAATAAAAATATGAAATAGAACATTTTTATGATTTTGCGCTATGAACAACTGAAAATGGTAATTTATCAATATTTTCACAAAAAATTTGCACTTTCACAAGGCCAAAGCTGCCTGAAGGAGGGTTCTAATACTTTTGCGATATACTAGAGAGTTCTTAACTATTGTCTTGGCTACAATTTTTGTCTTAGTATTGGATCGAAAATCTCAATGGTTTGGCTGTTATAGGCCAAAATATCCAAAAAAAATTACAAAAAGTGGTGAATTTTCTACATTTTCGACTTTTTGACCATGAAAACGATGTATTTTCTAAGTAATATGTTCAGAGAAATTGTAGCTTGAGACAATAGCTACAACTTTACTTTTGAAAATAAGTCAAAATTTCAAATAGTTTACGAAATATGAGCCCAAGAAAATTTGCAAATTTTCCAAAAAAATAAAGTCTGAGAAAAAACTTCAAGTCAAAATCGGGAGGCTCGATTTTCACCGTAGACGTATGGTCTAGTTGACTTTTTTGCTCAGTACAATCCCAAGAATTAGAAACGCGAAGCGCCCATTAAGATTTTTTTCCTTCCTTACTAATCGCCCCACCCTAGTCTACATATTACCTCAATTTTCGTCCATGCACATATATGGGTGATCATATGTGTTCATACGTGTACACATGTGACGATTTCTAACTGGGAATGCAAAAATATTTTGACGTTTTTTTTTAATTTCTTGAACGTAGGAAAAATTTCAAATGTCGATATCTCGCAACCCGCCCATCATGCCAATTTTTTTTATTTTTTTAAAAATTTAAAATTTTGCTGCATTTTTCCATCCAATCCCATAACTTTGACCCTTCATCTAAGGGTAAAAGTTATGGGATTTCGTTAAAATTAATTACAATAAAACATTGTCTTAAGATCTGTAAAAGAAATTTTGAGATTTTCGTAAAAAAAATCTTGAAAGTAGGAAAAAAGTTGCACGGACTTTCACAATCAAAAGAAAATATTTTTTCTTTTTTTTTGTAAAATTATCATGGAAATTTGTAAAATTACAAAAAAAAATTGTAAAATTACAAAAAAAATTTAAATTTCGATTTGTTAAAAAACAAGGAAAACTGTCAAATATTGGTAAAATTTGATTATGAGACTTTTCCTAGTAATTTGATAAAGTTTTTTTTTGTGTGTAGCATTTTTTTAAATGATAGTCGATTGATAACACCGTCCGACAAAAATATAAAGTCGTTAAACACGAACTGGATAATATACGTTTGCGATCCTGTTTCCTTTTAAAAGGACTTCATAGTTTTAGAGAATTACATTCTGTAAAATATTTTTTAAAAATTTTTATATGTCCTAGGATGTCACAAGTGATAGAATGATAGTAAATGATAGAGGAGGATCTCTCCTAATTTTCCTATTTTATTATTTTTAAATTTCAGAAAAAAGGACGTAAATTACGTCCTTTCCAAAATTTAGTCTTCAATATCATTCAAATTTTCAAAAAAAATATTTTGATAAAGTTTTCAAATTACTTTATTTACATCCGTTTATCCTGATATGGCAAAATAGAAAAATGGAAAATGGCACTTGCCATCACCAGTGCCATCCTAGACAAGTAGAAATATTTCAAAAATATTTCACAAAATGTATCCTTTAAAACTTTGAAGGCCTTTTAAAAGGAAACAGGATCACGAAATGAAAAACTGTAAATGCAGTTTTACTCCATTTGATCTCTACTTTCAGACGTATATCATCCGGTTTATGTTTAATATTGGCTGTCGGACGGTGTATTCATTAAACACATCATAAAAATTTCAACGGGCGATATCTCAGCAAAAAGACAAGATATCTAAACAACTCAAAAAGCATTTTTTTTTTTTTTTAATTTGGAATTTAAGAATTTTAAAAGTTCGTCGTAAAATAAAGGCGAAATGTAGCAAGTTTGCATTCATAGGAAAAATACCGTAAATATAGCGAAAACCTAAAATTTTGTAAACTTCGTGTTAAGATATCTCAGAGAAAAACAAGATATAACAGAGGTTAAATATTTATTTTAAAGGACTTTAAGACTACATATCAGGATTTATAAATAAAGGTGAACTCGCGCAGTTATGACGTCTCGAATATGGCAAAAAACAGGGGTTTTCGAAAACCTGATGTGATGGAGAAATTCTGAGTACAGATTCGGAATCAGCGCAGCTCAAACCCTTAGAAAAGTATATTCTACTCGCGGGGTTTCGACCTTTTTCAAATTTTGTTGGCCTGTGTAATTATAATAATGTTTAGTATTGCTAACTTTGTCTTTACCAAATTGCATCTACTATAGAAAAGTTAACAAGTTTCCAATGTATTGTCGCCCACTGTATATTTGCTTACAAGGGAAGTATCTCAACCCTTATGAACCGATTTGCCTGAAACGATTTTAAGGTTGGGGTGTCTCGGCTTTTCGGCCATATCAGTGTTTCAAAATTTTGTTGTTCCCTTATGAAACCATATGGACCTCCGGGAAAATTTCGATAACTCACGAACTAACAGGAATATCCTCTAGAGCAAAAATACGTGTCGACTTAAATTTAATAAAGATTATTTCGTATTCATATGGACATCGTAGCTCTATGTCTTCATATAAATACCCCCCAAAATTTTCACATTTTCATGAAAAAAGTATTAAACGAAGCAAAACTTTTACAAGGTTATGCCACCGTTGGATAGGCATTAAAAAAACCTTTCTTCTCATATGTAAACATCATATAGTTTCTTAGAAAGAAATGGCTGAAAAATCCAAAAAACGATTTTTTCGCCATTTTTTGACCCATGTTTTGAACCCCTAAATCCCCGATATGGCCGATAAGCCGAGACACCCCAACCTTAGAATTGTCTCTTTTATATACATTTTACGTTTCATGCAAATTGGTTCATAAGGGTTGAGATACTTCCCTTGTTAGTGTGGGGTAAGGTTTCTCTTAAGTTTAATCCTGATAGGCGGCGCTGTTGTCCGATATTTCAATTTTTTACAGTTATGGTACTATATGGCTGAAATTTTCAAAATATATTTATTAAACAAAACTAGGTTTCCTGATAAAATTTGGACTCAATAAAAAATAGGTGGAGCTGTTGTCGTTATAATTCCATTTATTGTATTTATAGTACGACTTGGCTCAAATTCACAAAAAATATATTTATTAAACAAATATAAGATTCTTGATAAAATTTATACCTAATTGATGGCGCTGGGGTAAAGTTATTAACAAAATTCTTTGTTTCATTGAAATTTTACGGCAGATGTATGTTTCGTAATGAGAAAGCTGTGTATGTATAAGTAGACCCGATAGATGGCGCTGGGGATAAGCTATTTAAATTTTCTTATCTAACAAGGGAAGTCTCCCTGGTGTCACCCTTCATGAAATTTGGATATGTTGTTAAGAACGAAAACACTGTGCTACACCAAAAAAATGCAGGGGTTCTCATATGAAAATTCGGGTTGGTTGGAGTCCATAGAGTACTGATATACTCATAGTTTTTCTGGATCACTTCGTTAAGTACGTTTTTTATTGGCAAATGTGTTGAAAAACGGCAATTCTTAAATTACAACTTTAAAAAATTATTTCTTTGTTAGTTTGCAACCGATTTTCGATTTTATAGATTTTTTTGAAAGGTATAAGTCTTACCTTTTAAACAAAACAAAAATATTAAAAATCGATCAAGAATTGGCTGAGCTACGATCGTTTGAGTTAAAAAAAATCCAATTTTTTGAAAAATTTGTCATGTTCTTTATACTCTAAGTTGAAAGTGCATCATTAAACAATTTTTTTTTTATTTTTGTATAAAAGCATGGTAAAGTAGCTTTCCAAAACACCAAAAAACATAACAATCAGTTAAAAAATGAATGAGTTAGGCTAAGTTTCGTGATAGGACATTTTTAATTTTTTTCAGAAATGCTTGTAATTCAGGTATTATTCATAAATCTTATTGCTAGTAGTAATTTTATGTGCCTATACATATAAACAAAAGATGGTAACATAATTAGATTTGTGCGTGATTGACACATGATCACAAGTGAGCGTGATTGAAAATCAATTTTACTCACGTCGTTGTGAGTGAGTGTCAGTGGAATAAAAAAGTGTGAGTGAAATAAAAAAAAATTTCAGAACCCGTTCTGAAATTTTCCATTTTTTAAAAAAGTCAATTTATAAAAAATCCGGCCACACTTGTTTTTTTTTGTAAATTTTTTTTAAAGATTAGATGTTTGTCTAAGAGATGGTCACGTGAGTGAATTTTAACTTTCATAATAATTTTTCTTCTAACACTCACTCACAATCACGTGTGTAAATTTAATACAACTCACACTCACGTACGCCGATGCAAGAGTCACTCACGCTAAATTTTACATTTTTTTTGTTGCTTTTTTTGGAATGAAAGGAAATATGAAGAGAAAATAAATCACGCAAACTCACGCAAAAAAATCAACTCACGCTCACTCTTTCACGCAATAATCTTTCTCGCACTCACTCACAATCACGTGAGTAAAATTGAATTCAGTCACACTCACGCTCTTATCTGCTCATGTTCCCATCTCTAGTTTGTCTATCCACACAAAAAAATTGTAATGTGTTTTTTTCGTTATTTTCGAGAAATCGCATTTGAATTTTGAATTTCATGACAATTTGGTAATTTGCTTGGTTCAACGTAGCGTATGACTAATGCAAATATTAAATAGTCATTCGCTACGTTGAAACAAGAAAATACAAGCAAATTACAAAATTGTTATGAAAATTAATATTCAAATGCGATTTTCTGAATTTTTTCAGAATTAGTTCTGAAATTTTTGCATTTTTAAAAAAAGTCAATTAATCAAAAACCCGGCCACTTTTTTTTTAAGCTTAGATGTTTGTCTATCCACACAAATAAATTCAGACATACAGTGACGAGCAAAAGTGTAACAGGGTTCACATTGCTTAGATAATCTGCTCTATATTTTAAACTACACAAGATAAAGTATTGAAGTTTTTTGATAATTTTATTAGTTAATTGATCAGAATTTATAAACATTATCGAAATATGCTGTAAAATTTTTTATAAAAAAAATATAGTAAAAATTCCATAAAAAGGCAAGTGTTACATTATTGCACTCATGATTTTTCTACATAAATCTTTAGGACAACTTTTATATTTCGCGCATATAGACCCGGATTTTGCAATTTTTTTATAAGACTTAATAAATAACATAAAAATAATTCATTTGTTGAAAAGAAATTTTGGCTAAACATTTTTTTTAACTCAAAAGTCCGTCCTTTTAACGATTTTAGGAGAGCCACACGTATTACTCAAGCTTAGAATATACAGTCATTATTTTTTTGGAATGGTGTTTATATCAGGCGATAATAGAGACCATTTATAAAAAATTTCGTAAATGGATTGTTGCTTTTGCAATTAGTAAAAAAAAAGTTATTGTGTACTGGGGTTGGGTTTCTGGAGGAATTTCAAATATTTTTGCCGAAATTCGACATTTTTCGGCTGAATAAAGGCCAATTTTGCCTCAAGAAGTGTTTTCTTAATTCAGCCGTAAATAAATCAACAAGTTATATCACCAGTTGATCATAAATTTTGTTAAGAATGGGTTTATGCCATTTAAAACCACTATCACATTTCGTGGTTTTGGACATTATCCTCGGGGTAGTGCCATAGTGTCAAATTATCGAATCAGAACGCAATCTTTGGAGTTAATTTTTTCAGAAAGAACAAAAATAAATAATGTTTAATAAATAAAAGTCTTTTGCTGCTCTTATCATTGGATGAAATTCACTAATTCAATTTAGGTACCCCAAACAATAATTTTAAATAGGGATTTAATAATAACTACATTCTTTATAACAATATTGTCAAACTACTGATGATTTTAATTGACGATATATTTAAGACCGAATATAGAAAAAACATCATCGGCCAGAATTGGCTCGTATTCATCCGAAAAATGTTGAATATCTGCAAAAATATTTGAAATTCCGCCAAAAACCCAAATTGAGTACCCAATAAAAAAATTGTATTAATTGCAAAATAAACAAACCACTTATGAATTTGATTATAAATGGGCTCTACTATCGCCGGATATAAACGCCATTCCAAAAAAATAATGTCTGTATATTCTAAGCTTGAGTAATACGTATGGCTCTCCTAAAATCATTAAAAGGACGGACTTTTGAGTTAAAAAAAATGTTTAGCCAAAATTTCTTTTCAACAAATGAATTATTTTTATGTTATTTATTAAGTTTTATAAAAAAATTGCAAAATCCGGGTCTATATGCGCGAAATATAAAAGTTGTCCTAAAGATTTATGTAGAAAAATCATGAGTGCAATAATGTAACACTTGCCTTTTTATGGAATTTTTACTATATTTTTTTTATAAAAAATTTTACAGCATATTTCGATAATGTTTATAAATTCTGATCAATTAACTAATAAAATTATCAAAAAACTTCAATACTTTATCTTGTGTAGTTTAAAATATAGAGCAGATTATCTAAGCAATGTGAACCCTGTTACACTTTTGCTCGTCACTGTATGTTTTTTCAGAAAATCGCATTTGAATATTAATTTTCATAACAATTTTGTAATTTGCTTGTATTTTCTTGTTTCAACGTAGCGAATGACTATTTAATATTTGCATTAGTCATACGCTACGTTGAACCAAGCAAATTACCAAATTGTCATGAAATTCAAAATTCAAATGCGATTTCTCGAAAATAACGAAAAAAACACATTACATTTTTTTTGTGTGGATAGACAAACTAGAGATGGGAACATGAGCAGATAAGAGCGTGAGTGTGACTGAATTCAATTTTACTCACGTGATTGTGAGTGAGTGCGAGAAAGATTATTGCGTGAAAGAGTGAGCGTGAGTTGATTTTTTTGCGTGATTTATTTTCTCTTCATATTTCCTTTCATTCCAAAAAAAGCAACAAAAAAAATGTAAAATTTAGCTTAACTTCAGATTTCGTCCCGAAAAAATCAAAACAAATGTATAATTTTAGACTTTGCTGAAAATTTTGAAAGATTTTTGAAATTATTTTTAGTATAAATAAGAATATCGTGAGTGTGAGTCAACGTTAGCGTGAGTGACTCTTGCATCAGCGTATGTGAGTGTGAGTTGTATTAAATTTACACACGTGATTGTGAGTGAGTGTTAGAAGAAAAATTATTATGAAAGTTAAAATTCACTCACGTGACCATCTCTTAGACAAACATCTAATCTTTAAAAAAAAATTTACAAAAAAAAACAAGTGTGGCCGGATTTTTTATAAATTGACTTTTTTAAAAAATGGAAAATTTCAGAACGGGTTCTGAAATTTTTTTTTATTTCACTCACACTTTTTTATTCCACTCACTCACAACGACGTGAGTAAAATTGATTTTCAATCACGCTCACTTGTGATCATGTGTCAATCACGCACAAATCTAATTATGTTACCATCTCTTGTTTATATGTATAGGCACATAAAATTACTACTAGCAATAAGATTTATGAATAATACCTGAATTACAAGCATTTCTGAAAAAAATTAAAAATGTCCTATCACGAAACTTAGCATAACTCATTCATTTTTTAACCGATTGTTATGTTTTTTGGTGTTTTGGAAAGCTACTTTACTATGCTTTTATACAAAAATAAAAAAAAAATTGTTTAATGATGCACTTTCAACTTAGAGTATAAAGAACATGACAAATTTTTCAAAAAATTGGATTTTTTTTAACTTAAACGATCGTAGCTCAGCCAATTCTTGATCGATTTTTAATATTTTTGTTTTGTTTAAAAGGTAAGACTTATACCTTTCAAAAAAATCTATAAAATCGAAAATCGGTTGCAAACTAACAAAGAAATAATTTTTTAAAGTTGTAATTTAAGAATTGCCGTTTTTCAACACATTTGCCAATAAAAAACGTACTTAACGAAGTGATCCAGAAAAACTATGAGTATATCAGTACTCTATGGACTCCAACCAACCCGAATTTTCATATGAGAACCCCTGCATATTTTATTTTTGCTCATTTGTAGCACAGTGAAATTAATTCGACACGTATTTTTTTTTAGCGGCCCAAACTTATTTTTAGGGGGGGTCGATTTGTATGGGGGGAAATTGACCTTTTTCAGTTTTTTTCGATTTACGCCTATTTAAATAAAATTAATACAGGCATGTGGGGTATCAGATTAAAGGTATTAAAATTACCTATCTCGTGGTGCTAACAGCGGGCCAAAGAAGTAAATATTTTCGGACTTATTAACAAAAATGTCCTAAAATTTTGGTATTTTACTCAATATGACGAAAAGTTGTGCATGTTTGGACACGTTCTTAGCACACGTAGATAGGTTTTCCAAAGACCTTTCATTGACTAGGTTTCTTTGCATAATATAGGAGATAAACGAGCAAAACTGAAAAATGGCTTTGTCTTCCCCTCGGGAAACGCCGGATGCTTCATTTGGTATTATTATAAATAGCAATAACAATTGTTCACAAAAATAGCATTAGCAAATTATGATTTAAAATAAAATATTGTGAATATTTAACAGTTTTAATAGATGAATATTTATCTTTGAAATGAGTGTATTTTATTTATAAATTAAATTTTGTAGTTGAATACAAACAGAAACTATATATGAAATATGAATGTGTGTATGAGCATGCATAAACATGACTAAAAATGTAAACAAACACATAATTTATGTTTATTTTACAGTGTTGATTTTCAGGCAGCAGCAGCAGCCGCATTTGATAAATGCAAATTACTCATACGCACCATCAAACTAAATTTATATTTTTGAATGAAAGTACACATACTCATTCGTTTATAAATTTCACACACACTAATATTAAACATACATTGTATGAATGAATTTATACACTCAAAAAAAAAACTTGTAAAATTACAAGAAAAGCTTGTTATTATATATTTTTGCCATCTCCTATTTGAGGAGAGTTCCTAGTAATTTTAAAAGCTTTTACCAATAATTTTGTAATATTACAAAATAAAATTGTAAATTTGCAACTTTTTTGACGCGATAGAATTTAGAAGGAATTCTTGTGACTTTACTTTGATTTTTATTGTAAAATTACCTTGAAAATTTGTAAAATTACAAACAAAGTTTCAATTTCGATCGATTTTGTTTTTGTTAAAAAACAAGGAAAACTGTCAAATATTGGTAAAATGGGATCACGAGAATTTTTTTAGTAATTTGGCAAGTTTTTTGTTGATACCTCCTATTTTACGACAATTCCTAGTAAAAATTAAGAGTTTTTTTGTAATTTTACAAACTTTTTACCATTAAAATTGTAAATTTACAACTTTTTTCTCTTTAAATTACTAGATTTTTTTTTTTTAGAAAATTACCTTGGAAATTAGTAAAATTCCAAAAAAAATTGTAAAATTACCAAAAAAAATTAAATTTCGACCGATTTTTTTTGGTTAAAAAACAAGGAAACTGTCAAATATTGGTAAAATGGGATTTCGAGACGTTTTCTAATAATTTGACAAGTTTTTTTTTTGTGTGTATGTCATGGACGTATACAGGGGGTGGGCACAGGGGGCACGTGCCCCCCCCTTTTCGATTTGAAAATTTTTAAAAATTAATACACTGCAACGCATTGTACAAAAAAATACACAGGTATCAAAATATTTTGGTTTTTAAAGAAAAGATTTTAGTTTTTTTATAAAACTCAAGAGCGTAATCTAATTTCATTTCTAAAAAGCCATTTATATCGAAATATATGTTTAAGAAACACATAAAATGGTTTTATCTAATAAAAATTGTGCATGAGGATCATAAAAAAAAATGTCTAAAAAAATTAAAACTACAAGATTCTAAGATTAAATTGTGAGATTCTGAAATATTATATCTATAGGAGATTCTCAGATTCTGAAAACATTTTTTTAGTAACATTTCAGATTCTAATACATTTTTTCGTCAGGAAAATTGTTATATTTTGGGCGATTTTTTTTTTCTTATTGAAAAATTGTTAGATTCTGAAACATTTTCTCTATAGAAAATTTTTAAATTCTTAGTATTTTTTTTATAGACAAACTATCAGATTCCAAACTATATTTTCCATAGTAAAATTTTCATGTTCTCAAATATTTTTATACAAAAATATATCAGATTCAATTATTATATAAAAACTTTTTGGATGTTGATACTTTTTCTATCACAAAAATCTTAAATTTTGAATCTATTTTATAGAAAAATCATCACATGGTACCACGGAACAAGCTAAAATCTAAAACAGCACGATCTCCAGACTTTTTAATGAATATGAATTTGAAATATCTAACAACAATTTTTGGATATAAATCTAAAATTTTCAATCTAGCACTTTTTCTGGGTTAAAATTGCACAAATGAACAAAGTTTTGTAACTATACTCAAAAATACTTAAACCTCAAAAATCTGCCCAAAATACAACCATTTTGATCCATATGAGGATCGGCTGATTTTAGCAGACGCGGTTTGCTAAATTTCTGTCTGGATAATCTAGGTCGAGTCAGCAGAAAAATCTGTCAAAACAGGCATTTTTATGGCTCTCACTTATGACTCTTACGTGAAGCAATAAATAGGGGGTGGGGTAAATAGGGGTTAAATAGGGGGTGTAGTCATAGTTAAATCGGCGATTACAAAAAAAATTTGAAAGTTGTGCCCCCCCGTTTTCAAATTCCTGGATACGTCGCTGGTGTATGTACATTACATATAAAAACACAAATACAATCTTTAACAAACACTCATAGAAATTCATCATCATAATATTTTTTTTTTTTAAGGACTCTTCTTCAAAAATCCTTCTCAACATGAACATAATTTCAATTATCATTACAGAAAAGCCGCCAACATAATTAATGCCATGATGATCATCGTCATCATTATCAGCAATGTTGTTATATTATTTTACTATTATAGTAAACAGTATTCGAAAAATTTTGAAAATTATTTTACAGTCATAATTGAAATTATAAACAGATAAATTTTCAGATTTTCAGATTTTTTTGACTTTTTCCTCACCAACTACAGATGTGATGATAACAAAAAATAGAAAAGTTAAATTCGTCTTGGCCGAATCTATAAACACAGACTAAATACAGACTCGACAGTAGAGTTTTATAAAAAAAAATGGGGAAAAACTAAGCGATTTTAGGAGAAAACACAGCGGTTTTTAGTCCGTTTTACGCTAACATGGCAACACTTTCTACGACTTAGGAGTGAGTGAAACAACAAAAACCGATCTGGCATCCATTTTTCTAATGGCGCGTTATATTAGCTTTCTCTTTCTAACCTAATTCGTAGAATAATTTGAAAATATTAACCATATGGTTAAACAATACTTTTTTGACGACTGTCACTTATGTCGAGTCTGTATTAGTCTGTGCTATAAATACCCTCCACAATGCCCTTTTAAGTGATAGTAAATTTCCTAACGTGAAAAAAATAACATTTTTGATTAGTTTTTATTTTGTGTAAAAAAAACTTTTTTTAAAGTAATTTTTGAAGAAAAACAAGTGAGAGTGTTAAATTCGGCTGTGCCGAATCTTTTATACCCTCCAAAATGTGTAAAAAAAAATTAAAAACAAAATTTTGTCAGGGGCGTTTAATTTTTTTTGGGGGGGGGGAAGGGGGTTGATGGGGTCTGTGGGGGACGTTGAGAGCACCTTCCCATCGCGATAAATATACCAAATGTTTCATTTATTTAACAAAAATACAAAAAAACATGTTAAAATGTGTATTTTTTTAGATGTTGGTTTAGTTCTTCAAGGGGGAACTTTTTCCCTCCTGGTCCGATTTTGCCAGTTTCCGAACTTAGCCTGCCTAGTAACATAAGACATATTTGTGCCAAACTTGATGGATCTAGCTCTTTTATTTTGGACTGCATCGTGTTAACTACAGACGGACGGACGGACGGACGGACAGACGGACGGACGGACGGACATCGCTAGAATATCTTAGAATCGATCACTGATCAATAATATATATACTTTATGGGGTCCCCGACCGATATTTCGATGCGTTACACACGGAATGACAAAGTGAGTATACCCCCATACTGTAGTTGGAGGGTATAAAAAATAATTTACACATTTTGTTTTTGAGTGTAATTTTTTTTTTCAGTGTAAAATTTTTTTTGAGTGTAATTTTTATTTTTTTGTAAAAATATTTTTTAGTGACAAAAATACGTTGTAAAATATTTTTGTGAATTCCCAATGTTTTTAACACATGTTTAACGTGTTTTCAACTCATGAATTTAAGGTGAAACTAATCTGAAATTCACGGTTTTGCTAATAAATTTTGAACCACTGGACCGATCTAGCTGAAATTCAAAACGAACCAGGCCAGGGGAACGAACAATATATATCCCAAGCTTCAGCGTCCTCAAAATTGCCTTTCGGAAGTAAGCGTGAGCTGTGTCTCGTAAATTCACGAAAAAACCTTGCCAAAATTCAGTCATTAGCTCATAACTTTTGAACCACTCGACCGATTTCGCTGGATTGCAATACGAACCTGACCAAGTAAATGCCCAACATATATGCCAAACTTCAGAAGCCTCTGTAAAGTCTTTCAAAAGTTAGCGTGTTTTCAACAGACAGACAGACGAACGGACGGACATCGCTAGATCGTCTTAAAATCGATCGAGGATCATAAATATATATGGGGCATTCCATGTCAAATCGGACACTTTGAAATTTTTTTTTTTTAGATTTTCCCAATTTGATTGCAGTTTTTAGTATTCTTTGAAAACTCCTTCGTGGTAAATTTTCAAATTTTTTTGATGACCCGTTCAAAAGATATCGAATTTTTAAAAATTGGTAGTTTGTTCCTATACTCAAACTTCTTTTACTCATAACTTCTTCAATAATGGTCCAATTTTTTTTTTTTCAAAATTTTTGTTTTTTTACGTACTTTTTAAAAAGAAATCCCAAAAAATTCTGAAAAGCGCTCTAGTATGCGATTTTTAAGTTTTAAAATTTAAATCTCATTTTTGAAAATGTTTATACTCTTCGATTTTTTTTGAAATTTTTTTGTGTAAAACATCTATTGATTCTACAAATTTTTTGCACAGTAGGATCGTGGGATAACGATTATAACTATTTTTTAAAATTTTTTGAAAAAAATTTATTGTAATTTTCCAATCTTAAAATCATTTCTACTGCTCGAATGGTGCGTTAGAGAGGGGTCATTTATAAGACCGACCACCATTAATTTTTACGTCTTAACATTTCTTTGGAACAAATTAATACCCTATCTCCAATTTCTAAGGGGGCTCCCACACATAACAACATTTTTTTTAATTTGCTCTAACCGCTCTAACTGCCATAATAGTGCCCTTAGAGCAACAAAATGTGTGACCGGCCCACAATTTTTTTTTAGTCTAAACATTTTCTCTGAACACACCTACCGTCTATCTCTAATTGTTAAAGCGGTCCCCATAAAATTTTTTTTATTTTTTGTAAATTGGTTTTATTTAATCAGCTTCTACCGGTCCAATGGTGCGTCCGAGAGTGGTCATTAGTGAGACCGACGCCCATTTATTTTTACCCTACAACATTTTTTTAAAACATACCTACGCCCTGTCTCCACTCGAATTAAAAGTTCGATATCTTTTGAACGGGCCATCAAAAAAATCTGAAAATTTACCATGAAGGAGTTTTCGAAGGGTACTAAAAACTGTAAACAAATTGGGAAAATCTACAAAAAAACAAAAATTTCAAAAAGTCCGATTTGACATGTAATGCCCCATATACTTTATGGGGTCTTAGACCAATATTTCGAGGTGTTACAAACGGAATGACAAACTTATATATACCTCCACTCTATCACTAGAGTGAAGGGTATAAAAAAAAAAATTGTAATTCGAAGATTTTATTTGCAATTCGAAGATTTTATTTGTAATTCAAAGATTCTTCTTGTAGTTCACATTAGAGATGGGCACATGAGCAGATTAGAGCGTGATTCACGCGTGATCACGCGTGATCACGCGTGAGTGTGACTGAAATCAATTTTACTCACGTGTTTGTGAGTGGAGAAAAAAATTGCGTAAGTGAGTGTGCGTGAGTAAGATTTTTGCGTGAGTGAGTGTGCGTGAGGCGATTTTTTGCGTGAGTTTGCGTGATTTATTTGCTCTTTTATTTCCTTTCGTACCAAAACAAGCAACAAAAAATTGTAAAACTTGGCTTAAAAAAGCAAAAAAAAAATTTAAAATTTCGCTGAACTTTAAATTTTGCTAAAAAATTTGAAAGATATTTGAAATTTTAGTTTTTGATTTTTTTTTTTATAAATACGAGTTTCGTGAGTGTGAGTCAACATGAGCGTGAGTCATGAGTGTGAGTTGTATTAAATTTACTCACGTGATTGTGGGTGAGTGTGAGTAGAAAAAATATGGCCGTGAGGGAGTGTGCGTGATTCAAAAATTCCTGTCATGAGCGTGAGTGAGTGTGAGTCAAAAATCACTCACGCGCCCATCTCTAGTTCATATATTCCATTTGTAATTCAAAAATTCCAGTTGTAATTCGAAGATTCCAATTATAATTTGAAAAATATCAGTTGAAATTCGAAATACATCAATTGTAATTTGAACAAGTGAGAGTCTTCAATGGTAAACCTTTCACACAAAAAATTATTGGCTAAACATTTTCAGTCAAATCTATTGATCAACCAAATTTAAATGACTCTATCAATGTTTTAATAAAGAATTTTCAAGATGAATTTTTTCATAATTTCATTCGTTAAATCAATCATTATTTTGATTGACTATAAATAAAAAAAAAAATTAAATTTGTGAAACAAATCGAAAAAAATGTTTGAAGGAAAAAATATTCAATTAATCACCTACAATTTGATGATTGGGGTAACAATTTTCTTTATTGGAGGAATTTCAATCAAAAAATTGATTGAATCCGCGTTTTTGTTGATTGAAATTCGTTGCAAATTCTTTCTGTGTAGCGATAAATGTTTTTTTTTTCAGGGAAAAGTCTCTGAAAATGAGACTTTTCCAAAAAACTGAAAACTTTTCTCCATAGTAAAAATGTTTTCAAATCTAAGCCTTTTTCTATAGAAAATTGTCTCTGATTGTAAGATTTTCTAAAAAAACAAATTACAAAGAGAATCTGCAATTGTTTTTTTTTTTATATCTTATTTTAAATTCCTATTTACCTGTACGTTCAATTTTCTTTGTAACTATATTTGCATAAAGATATTGTAATTTGAATATTTGTCCCTTTTGAAAAAGCCACACTATGGTTGTTACAATTCTAACACGCACACACACACACACTCTTATCCATTACATGAATTTACATACATATAAACAAAAAAATGTTCGTTTATTATATTTATACATTGGTTGTTTTCATAATCGCAATCCTTTGAGTTGCCAGCTTGTGAGTCCTATTCTCTATCCTTCTATTTCCTTTTACCCACTTACCCTGCCTTGATTATGCATCAGTCATTCATTTATAGTAGTAAAATTTATGGTAAACCGCATTTTCTGCTGCCACTACTACCGTGTTTTCAAATTATGGGCATAGTTTAAGGCAGGGGTTCTTAAACTTTAATTTGTCGAGGAGCTTTTCAGTTTGCAAAAGCAACGTTTAAGATTTAGATGCTAAACCTTTTTCCGTTTTAGAATTTAATAGTTTATTTCGCATTTAATTTAAGGAAATTTACGCCCCCCCCCCAAAAAAAACGCTCCTGCCACAATTTGTTTTACATTTTGGAGGGTATGATATGTTCGGAAAATATAGAAATCCCTATAACTCCAAAGATCGCTATAAAATATCCCCATCGAAATCAATTGTAATTCGAAGATTCCGTTTGCTAATTCGAAATAGATCAATTGTAATTCGAAAAATATCAATTGGAATTCGAAAAATATCAATGGTAATTCGAAATAGACCACTTATAATTCGAAAAAGATCAATTGTAAGTCGAAAAAAATCAACTGTAACAAATGTTATTCTAAAAAGATCAATTGTTGTTCCAAAAAAATCAATTGTTATTCGAAAAAGATCAATTCTAATTCGAAAATTTTAGTTGTTATTCAATAAAGATCACTTGTAATTTGAAAAAGATCAATTGTAATTCGAAATAGATCAATTGTGAGTCGAAAAAGACGAATTGTTATTTTGAAAAATATCAATTGGAATTCGAAAAAGATCAGTTTTTATTCAAAATAGATCGATTGCAGTTCGAAAAAGAGACATTCTACCGTCCGACAAAAATGACAAAAGTCGTTGACCACACTCAAAAAAAAAAGTTTGTAAAATGACATAAAATCCCCGTGATTTTACGGGGCAGGTTTTGTAAAATATGTACTAGCAAGAATCCCCGTAATGTTACGGGGATAATTTGTAAATTGATTTAACAAACAAATTACGGGGAGAAAGTGTAAATTTACAATTTTGTTTGTAAAATATTATTGTAGACTTACAAAAAAAGTTGTAAATTTACGAAATAAAGTAGAAAATCAAAAAATAAAATTGTATATTTACAAATTGTTTGGTTTAACTACAGTTTTTTATGGCAAAAAACTTGTATATTTACAGTAAAAAGTGGTAAATTTACAATTTTTATTGTAAATATACCATTTTTTCTTATTTTTTTGCCGTAAAAACAGTAGTTTAACCAAATAATTTGTAAATTTCCAATATTGTTTTTGTATTTTCTACTTCATTTTTGTAAAATTACAACTTTTTCTGTAAGTATACAATTTTGTTTTCTAAACTTTCATATTTGTTTTGTAAATTTACAAAAAATTTGGTATATTTACATATTGGTTTTGTAAATTTAAAGGAAAAATAAGATGCACCAATGGAAAGCATCTTATTTTTCCTTCTTCGGCAGCTGGAGTAGCACTTTAACAACCTGAAATGATTTTTTTTTTTTCACTTGAACACTTTTAACAAACTTTTTAGAGTATAACACTGCACTTTTTTATTTTTTTTTTCGGAATTTCGTTTTTCTTAAGTAGAACATATGAGAATTGCGAAGGAGGCTACACAAGAAATTTCTTATATTTTCAAGAAAAACTAGTCAAAAAAATTACCTTTTTTTGAATTTTTAATTATTTTAGCAAGTATTTTTAATAAATTATAAAAAAAACTTTGGATATTGTAGATTGCACGTTTAAGTACCTGATAAAATAAGAAAAAACTTAATTTTTCATAATTGACAGCTTTTGATTGACATTTTAGTGCCAGATTTAAAAAAAAAGTACCAAAAAATATGGTAAAATTACCAAAAAATGGTAAAAATACAAACAAAAAAACTAGAACAATAATATAGTAAAAACATATAAAAATTGTGGTATTTTACTTAAAGCAAGTTACCAAAAAATTGTCTTGATATTCAATTTTTTTGATAAAGCTTACAACTAATTGAAAAATGTTTGAATCCGGAACTTAAAAAATTTTCAAAAATTTTTATGAAATTTTTTATTTATAAAAAATAATTTTTAACAAAATATGGTCTCCTATTGTTGCATAATTATTTTTCAATACAAATTTTTGTTTAATTACATTTTTTTGTGTCAAAATACTGAAAACCTTGTAAACTAAAAAATCTTGAAAAAAAAATTGTTTGTAATAAAACATTTTTTGGTAGAAAGACTAAATACTATCAAATAAAATGTTGTTGTACAATTACAATTTTCTTGTGTAAAACAACTAAACACCTTGTAATTTTTTTTTTAATTTGTAAAGTAATTATTTTTTTTGTTAATTTACCTAAAAAATTGTTAAATAAATTTACCAGCATATTATAGTAAAATTACAAAGCGCACGGTAGTTTTTGTTTTATTAAAAATACAAGAATTTTTGTAAATAGACAAAAATATTAGTAAAATAGAATTACAAGACATTTTGCTTGTAATTTTACAAACTTTTTTTTTTGAGTGCACGAACTGGATAATATACGTTTGAAACTAGAGGCTCAATGTTGTAAAACTGTGTTTACAGTTTTTCATTTCGTGATCCTACTTGTCCTAGGATGCCGCTAGCAATAGCAAATGAAAGAGGAGGATCTCTCTTAATTTTCGTATTTTAATATTTTTCCATATCAGGAAAATGGAGGTAAGTTACGTCCTTTCAAAAATTTATCCTTCAATATCATTCAAAAGTTGCAACAAAATATTTTGATACAATTTTCAAAGGACTTTATTCACATCCTTTTATCCTAATATGGTAAAATAAAAAAAATTGAAAAATTAAGGAAGATCCTCCTCTTTCATTTGCCATCACCAGTTACATCCTACGACAAGTACATATATTTCAGAAATAGCTTACAAAATGTATCCTTTAAAAATTTTAAGTCCTTAAAAAAAAACAGGATAACGAAATGAAAAACTGTAAACGCAGTTTTACTCCATTTGATCTATACTTTCAGACGTATATTATCCGGTTCATGTTTTTCGAATTTCATTTATAAATAGTGTAGACTCCTGATGTTTGGCACAAATACTTCTTATTGTCGTAACCGGGCTAAGTTCGAAAATTGGTAAAATCGGCGCAGGGGAAAAAGAGTTTCTTTTGAAAATCTAAACCAACCTCTATCACGGCTGGTCTAAACAAGCTGTAACCTAAAAGAGTGACCATCATTTTTTATACCCTCCACTCTAGTGATAGAGGGTATATATAAGTTTGTCATTCCGTTTGTAACACATCGAAATATTGGTCTAGGACCCCATAAAGTATATATATTCATGATCCTTGATCGATTTTAAGTCGATCTAGCGATGTCCGTCCGTCCGTCCGTCCGTCCGTCCGTCCGTCCGTCCGTCCGTCCGTCTGTCTGTCTGTCCGTTGAAAACACGCTAACTTTTGAAAGATTTTACGGAGGCTCCTGAAGTTTGACATATATGTTCTACATTTACCGGGTCAGGTTGGTATTGCAATCCAGCGAAATCGGTCCAGTGGTTCAAAAGTTATGAGCAAAATAGTAAATTTCGGCAAGGGTATTTTTCGAATTTACAAGATTAAAACCACTATAACTTTTGAAAGACAATTCTGAGGGGGCTGAAGCTTAGCATATATTTTTGTCTTTCTCCAAGGCTATTTAGTTTTGAATTTCAGCAAAATCGGTTCAGTGGTTCAAAAGTTATAAGCAAAGCACTGAATTTCAGATTTGTTTCACCTAAAACTGTTGAAAACTCGTTAAACAAGTTTTAAGGGCATGGTGAAATACCAGATTTGTTAAACTTGTTGTTATTTGTTTTCTTGTCGTGGGGTGCAGTTTAGTTGTTAGACAAGTAAATATTTGTTATTGTTTTGTTATTGTTAGTGTAACTGTATGTAACGGGAAAAAATCAAATAAAGTATGTGTATGATTGAATGTTAATTTGTTTTTGGTTTTTAAAGAAGAGGATAGTAATATAAAAAGTGGAAAATATGTGAAATAGTTTTTTTTTGTATTACATATAGGTATAAAACAACAAAAATATTTTACAAAGTAATTTGTTACTCAAAGAAATTGTACACTAAAAAAATATTTACACTCAAAAAAAAAATGTTACACTCAAAAAAAAAAATGTACACATTATTATTTTTTTTTTAATGAAATGGCAGACTCAAAAAAATGTTGACAGTCAAAAAAATTTTACACTCAAAAAAATTTGATTGATTAAAAGAAAGTTTGACTCAAAATAATATACATATTTCTAATAAAAAATTTTTGGAATTTTTTTTAGAAAATTACTATAAGATAACATTGTGGAGGGTATTCATAGATTCGATTAAGTCGAATTTAATTTTTTTACTTGTTTTTTTTAAATTTGATTTGGGATGTCTAAGAAAAATTAGCAACCACAATCAATATCTTCGTTCGAGCACATTTTGCAAAAATCGCGGTAGAATTGCAAAAAATTGCATTATTCCATTTTTTCGAAAACTTCCCAGCAAAAACTTCGCTTACCAAGTAATTAACTTAAGGGATTAGCAAAAATATGAGTTACTAGTTACCTCCCAATTTCAATGTTAATAACTTTAACATTGAAATTGGAGGTAACCACATTTTGCCTTTTTTGGCTCAATGTAATGCTAATGGTAATTAGTAGATTTCAAAGCCATTACCACGTAAGCGAGGCAGGAAGGGGTACCCATTATCTAGTTTTTGCTGGGTATGAGAGATATAACAAGTAAAAAAGTTAAATTCGGCCTTGCCGAATGTATAGATACCCTCCTCTAAAAAAAATTTGTTTTGCGAAAAAAAATTCTTTTGAAAAAAAAAAAAATCCCGGAACAAATTTTTGGGCGAAAAAAAATCAGCGATTTTATTTTTTTTTTTTAAATAAATTTTAACTTGTAAAAATATCACTCTGTGTCCAATTATATTCACATATGTCAACCAGCAGCCGAATTAAAGAATTTTGTTTTTTTAGGTTATGTAGAATGTACTTAGATTTTCGAGGTGTTCTTACATTTTCGTTGATAACTTCTGAACCGCTGAACCGATTTTGCTCAAATGCAATACCAAAAAATTTAGGACAACAGCAAGTTAATTTGTTAAGTCTCAGTTATATATGTTTAATACTTTGGCCGTGATCACCGTTTCCACAGACGGACAGACGGACATCGCTAGAATGTCTTAGAATCGATCACTGATCAATATACTTTATGGGGAATGAGAAACCTATATAAACCCTCTATCACTAAGTGGAGGGTATAAAAAGAAACAAAAATGTTCCTCGAAAAAAGTGAATTTATATTAAGTCAAAAAAATAAAAAAAAAATTGATTTTGAATGTATTTTGTGTGGAAAGAAATTGGATACATTTTTAAACGCGAGTAAAGTTTTTGGAATTTGCGCAATAATATTTTACAGTGGAACCAGATAAACGCTAATGAATAGAATACTTTATATTTTGAACGGGAATATCTCGAAATCTAAATACTCTAGACAAATTTGTAGGGTTGATTTGGAATCACGAGTTCCGTGATTCTAACAAGAGATAGATCCGAACGGTCCATGTTTGGACTTGGATCCATCCTATGAATGGTCTGAACCGACCATTATTTTCATTCTTACTTTCACCGCTATTGTTTGAGAACCCCTGCCTTAGTGTGGAGAGTTTACTCTCGTTTGCACTTTAGAACTCATTCAATTAATTAATTTGTGTAAATTGTTTACTTCGCATTAATTGAATTTCCATTTAATTTATGCGAATTTTACGCATCAAATATTTGCCAATATTTTGTTTTATTTTTTTTGTAGGAGAATATTTAAAAAAAAATATTTATGTATAGAATAAACATTATTTATAAAAAAAATTAACAATTATTTTTTGTGCAATTAATTAAGCAGAAAGTGTCGGTTATATTTAGAAATTTTCAAGGTGTGGGTAGTGGATTTGAATTAGAACTTACGACTCGGAACTGATTAAAAAATTTAGGAATTTTGTATGAAATTTTCGAAGAAGGGAAATTGGAAATGAAAGAAACATTTCTCTATAAAGGACATGTTTTGATTACCCTTTCTAAAACAGGAAATTTGAAACACGAATATGGAAGAAAACTTTAAGTTCTAATTAGTAGTGCAGAAAGTAAGGTGAAGTCATTACAATGTAATACCAACGGTAATGTGATCTATTTAGCTATTTTTGCTTACAACAAAATATTATTTTTACAAATTAAAAAAAAATAAATTATTTAAATTTTTGTGCAATGTATAGCTACATACATAAATATTTAATTTTACGAGTATTTTAATTTCAAATTTATTTTGACTTCCATTTTTAATCCGCTCTAATGCTAAAAATTGTTTATTTTGTTGTTCTAAATAAAGTCCCTATAGTATATAAATAGCTGTGTTTTTCAATTAGCTATATGGATTTATCTATATGGATTTATTAAGTTCATGTAAAATTATTATCCTTAAAGTATGCATTAAAAATACATCAAAATATAAAAAAAAATCCCATTCAAGTGAAACACAACATGCTGCGATAGAATATGCTCTATTTTGTGGTAAAAATGTTAATATTTCGCACCTTAAAGTATGCTTTAAAAATACTACAAAAAAATTATATAAAAAACAGGATGACTCGTATAAGTACAAAACCTGATTTTAACTAAAAATTAACAAGTCCAACTAGTTTTTATGATAACTCCCTAACCAATTAATTGAAAAACACAGCTTATATTTTTGATAATGTTTGTATATTTTGAAAATTTGTAATGATAATAAATTTTATATAAAAATACATAAACATTATAAATGCAGTTAGTATATTTATTTTTGTAGTATTATTTTTTTTTTTGTAGTTTTTATATGTTTATGGAAACCATACTCATTATTGTATGAATTGCATATTAATCAGACACATAGCTAAAATTTTTAAGCTTAAATGTACACAGAAGTGAAAACCGATAACAAAATTTATATGCAACTCTTCTAGTGCTCAATGGTCTTCATTTGTGCAATTTATGAGTACACTCAAGCATATGAATGGATAATTTTTTTTTTATGTTTTAAATGAGGAAAATTTAAAGTTTAAATGAAAAAAATGTAAATTAAGTTTCACTAAAATTTGACAAATTTTTTGGAAAAAAGTTAAGAATTTAGGAAATTGAAATTTTTTATAATTTAAAATTATATAAAATACTAACTTAATCGCCCGGGGCGTTGCCCAGGTCGACTTAAATATGAATATCAAAAAAGCTTTTCATCAGCGCCACCTATCGTGTATACTTAAAAATACACAATTTTCTCATGACAACTCCCACATACGTTCTGAAGAGCCATTAGATTTCACTGAAATGAAGAATTTTTAAAAACTTTACCCCAGTGCCATCTACCGGGTTAACATTTTGTAAGGAAACTTACTTTTAGTATTGTGGGAATTTGAGCCAAATCTTACCATAAATACAAAAAATTTAATTATGACAACAACAGCACCACCTATCGGATACAAATTTTATTATGAAACTTATTTTTCTTTAATAAATATATTTTGTGAATGCCAGCCAAATCGTACCATAAATACAAATAATTTAATTATTACTTTCGGGATTAAACTTGAGAGAAACCTGGATCCTACCCAAAATAATTTATTGTCTAAGTTTGGTGTCAATCGGTTCTTCAGTTTTATGTTTTTGACAGTTTGAAAAAATTAATTATTATTTTCGAATTACAATTAATCTTTTTCGAATAAAAATTGTTCAATTTCAAGTTACAATTGATATTTTCGAAATACATGATATCTTTGAATTACAACTGACCCCTACGAATTTCAATTGATTTTTTTTAAATTGCTCTTTTTCGAATTACAGTGGATGTTTTTTTCGAATTACATTCGAAAAAGATCAAGGTTTATTGTAATTATAAAAATATCAGTTGAATTTCGAACTAGAGAAAGTGTTAAATTTGGCTGTGCCGAATCTTATACCCTCCAAAATGTAAAAAAAAAATAAAATTGTCGGGGGCATTTTTGTGGGTGGTCGGGAGACTTTTGGGGCACCATCGTGATAAATCATGTAATTGTATCATTATTTCTTATTCCTCCCTATTTTTGCCATTTACGAACTAAGCCTGCCTGTGACCACGAGATATATTCGGGCTAAACCTCACACTAAAAAAAAAAACCTTTTCAAATTACTAGAAAAAGTCTAGTTATCCCATTTTACCAATATTTGACAATTTTCCTTGTTTTTTAACCAAAAAGTTTTTGATCGAAATTTACATTTTTTTTTTGTAATTTTATAGTTCTTTTTGTAGTTTTACAAATTTTTTAAGAATTTTAAAGCTATTTTTTTTTAGAAAAATGCCTACGAGAATTTAAGAAAATTTTTCTTAAAAAAATTTCTTAAAATCTTAGAAGTTTTCTATACACTCAAAATAATTCTACAGTAAAAGGTTTAGTAAGTGATATTGTACCAAAATCTACACTCAAAAAAAAAAGTTTGTAAAATGACATAAAATCCCCGTGATTTTACGAGGCAGGTTTTGTAAAATATGTACTAGCAAGAATCCCCGTAATGTTACGGGGATAATTTGTAAATTGATTTAACAAAAAAATTACGGGGAGAAAGTGTAAATTTACAATTTTTTTTGTAAAATATTATTGTAGACTTACAAAAAAAGTTGTAAATTTACGAAATAAAGTAGAAAATCAAAAAAAAAAAATTGTAGATTTACAAATTGTTTGGTTTAACTACAGTTTTTTATGGCAAAAAACTTGTATATTTACTGTAAAAAGTGGTAAATTTACAATTTTTATTGTAAATATACCATTTTTTCTTATTTTTTTGCCGTAAAAATAGTAGTTTAACCAAATAATTTGTAAATTTACAATATTGTTTTTGTATTTTCTACTTCATTTTTGTAAAATTACAACTTTTTCTGTAAGTATACAATTTTGTTTTCTAAACTTTCATATTTGTTTTGTAAATTTACAAAAAATTTGGTATATTTACATATTGGTTTTGTAAATTTAAAGGTTTTTTCCATTGGTGCATCTTATTTTTCCTTCTTCGGCAGCTGGAGTAGCACTTTAACAACCTGAAATGATTTTTTTTTTCACTTGAACACTTTTAACAAACTTTTTAGAGTATAAAATTGCACTTTTTTATTTTTTTTTTTTTCGGAATTTCGTTTTTCTTAAGTAGAACATATGAGAATTCCGAAGGCGGCTACACAAGAAATTTCTTATATTTTCAAGAAAAACTAGTCAAAAAAATTACCTTTTTTTCGAATTTTTAATTATTTTGGCAAGTATTTTTAAAAAATTATAAAAAAAACTTTGGATATTGTAGATTGGACGTTTAAGTACCTGATAAAATAAGAAAAAACTTAATTTTTCATAATTGACAGCTTTTGATTGACATTTTAGTGTCAGATTTAAAAAAAAAAGTACCAAAAAATATGGTAAAATTACCAAAAAATGGTAAAAATACAAAGAAAAAACTAGAACAATAATATACTTAGTAAAAGCAGATAAAAATTGTGGTATTTTACTAAAGGAAATTACAAAAAAAAAATGGTGTAAAAATTCAATTTTTTTGCTAAAGCTTACAATTAGTTGAAAACTAAAACGGAACTTAAAAAATTTCCAATTTTTTTTTTTTCATGAAATTTTTTATTTATAAAAAATAATTTTTAACAAAATATGGACTTAGAAAATTTTTGCGTCTCCTATTGTTGCATTTTTTTCAATACAAATTTTTGTTTAATTACATTTTTGTCTGAATTTTTATATGACATAGACTATGCAGACGACATATGTTTAATGGCCCATCGTTTTTCCGATATTGAATCGAAACTTATCAGCCTATCCGAAAACGCTAGAAAAGTTGGCTTAAAAATTAATATAAGAAAAACAAAGCTTATGCGCATAGGCACAGATGTCACTTCACCATTAATACTTAATGGCCAAACAATTGAAGACGTAAATGCTTTTTCTTACCTTGGCAGCAAGATAACCAAAGACGGCGGGTCAACTGCTGATATAACTGACCGCATTAATAAAGCACGAGTGGCCTTTTTTTCGCTATCTAAAATTTGGCATAGAAATAATATATCTAGAAAAACCAAAATCCGCATTTTTAACTGTAGTGTAAAGTCAGTACTACTATATGGCTGCACTACATGGAGCTTGACTCAAAATACAACAAGAAAAATTCAAACTTTTATAAATAAATGCCTGAGGCAAATTTTCCATATTCATTGGCCAAATAGGATTTCAAATGAAGCCCTGCTCCAAAGGGCTAATTCCTTGCCAGTGCAAATTGAAATTCGTAGACGAAAGTGGACGTGGGTAGGCCATATTTTGCGAAGACCACCTACAGAAATTGCCCGAACAGCCCTAGATTGGAACCCCCAAGGTCAACGCCGCCAAGGCAGACCCTGTAACACCTGGGTTCGATGTCTCAAACAGGAATGTTTACTAGCTCGAGTATCCTGGAATCAAGCAAAAACAATTGCCAGAGATAGAATCAGATGGAGAGAATTTGTTGACGCCCTATGTTCACACTGAACTTTATTTAAGTATTTTTGATATTCAGAAATGTATTTCTAATTATATTTAGATAAATAAAGGACATATATATATACATTTTTTTGTGTCAAAATACTGAAAACCTTGTAAACTAAAAAATCTTGAAAAAAAATTGTTTGTAATAAAACATTTTTTGGTAGAAAGACTAAATACTTACTATCAAATAAAATGTTGTTGTACAATTACAATTTTCTTGTGTAAAACAACTAAACACCTTGTATTTTTTTTTTAATTTGTAAAATAATTATTTTTTTGTTAATTTACCTAAAAAAATTGTTAAATAAATTTACCAACATATTATAGTAAAATTACAAAGCGCACGGTAGTTTTTGTTTTACTAAAAATACAAGAATTTTTGTAAATAGACAAAAATATTAGTAAAATAGAATTACAAGACCTTTTGCTTGTAATTTTACAAACTTTTTTTTTTGAGTGTACTAATTAGTTACTAATGTTAGTATCTTCAAAGTACTAACATTAGTAATTTTTACTGGTTTTGACTAATATTAGTTAAAAATTTTAGTACTGGTTACCTATTTCTGCACTAGGTCCTTTTGGACTAAAATTAGTTAAATTTTTAGTATTGAATACCCACGTTTTTTTTTGGGTGTCTCTGAATCTTTGAATTATTCTGTAGAAAAACGCAAAAAATTATTCTATAGGAAAACTCTGAGAATGTTTCTATAAAAAATAAAAAAAGCCTGTGGATTTTTCTTTAGAATAAATCTGAGAATTTTTTTAATAGGAAGAATCTAAAAATTTCTTCAAGAAAAATTTGAGAATTTTTCTATAGAAAAAATTTATCAGAATCTAAGACTTTTTCTATATGTCTTAGAATCTAAGACTTTTGTTAACGAAAAAATTTCTCAGAATCTGAGAATTTTACTTCATGAAGAATGTCTCGGAATCTGAAACTTTTTCTATAGGAAAAATGTCTCAAGTAGAACATTTTACTAATCTTAGGTAGATTTCTATAGAAAAATGTTTCAGAATAGATAGATCTTTATAGAAAAGTGTTTTAGTTTCTGAAGAACGTTTCGAAATCTCAGACTTCTTCTGTAGAAAACATTTTTTACAATTAGAGTAATTTGCTAAAAAGTTTTCAGATTGTGAGAATTTTTCAATAGAAAGAAAAACTCAGAACATGAGAAGTTTTCTATGCGAATGATGCCTCTAAATATGGAAATTTTTCTATACAAAGAATTTTTCTAAATTTTAGAATTTTTCGGTGGGAAAATTGGCTCAATATCAGACAATTTTTCTACATGAAAGTGTCTGAAAATCTTTCTGTATAAAATATGTCTGAAATCTGATATTTTTCTCTTGAAAAATTATTTCAGAATCTCGGACTTATACTATCAGAAAATGCTTAAAACTAGAGACTTTTTTTAGAAAAACATTTTCAAAAATGTCAAAAAATTTTTGAAGGAATCTTTTCTATAGTAAAATTCGAAAACATGCGATAAAAATATACCCTAAACACTTCAAAATATACACTAAAACCCTAAAAATATGCACTAAACAATTAAATGTGTTCAAGAAAAATCTTGTTTTCATAGGAAAAACTTCTTAAAAAGCAAAAAAAATAACGCCGGGTCTAAATAGTAGCATTTGAAGCTTTATATAAGCAAGATTTTTTTTTGTAAATTAAGACAATCTATAAAAAAAGAAAAAAAAACTTCTTCTTTTTAAAAATTAATTTTTAAAATTTAAAATAGTTTTTGAAACAAATAAATTTCATTTTGTGTTTTTGCTAATTTATGCCAAAGTATGCAATTAAAAGTTGAAAATATGCACAAAGTATGCATTTAAAAACAATATATATATGCATTTTCGTCAAAATATGCAAAATATGCAAAAACAAATCGATGCCATTTTAACGCAAATTTCATGATTCGGAAAGATAATTGGTGATATCGTTTTTAGACTATCGCTAAAAAACATGCACTTGCATGGAAATCACATCCCTAGTAATAAGTTTTTAATCCCATATTAATTGACCAGCTGGTGGCCTCGAGCTTGTCATTTAATGTAGGATTTAAAATTAAAAGGTCGAACAAATTTTATAATATTTTTTGTAATAAATTTTAAATATTTGGTAATGTTTCTATAGAATTAATACAAGTGGTATACCCTAAAAACTATATTAATGATGCAAATCCGTTCAGAGTTTCCCTGTAAGAAAAAAATTGTAACTAAAAAAATTTTTTGATAGTTTTCGAACTACACACAAAAAATTATTGGCTAAACATTTTCAATTAAATTTATTGATCAACAAAATTTAAATGCTTCAATCAATATTTTGATTAAATTTTTTGTTACTTTCTTTAACTTTCGAATTACTAATTTTACACATACCAGATTTTTTCGATCTAATTTATTTAAATAAAAAAATTCAAAAATATACAAAATAATCGGTGTTTACTTTTTTATTGTTGGCAATATATTGAAAATCAAAAAAGATAAATTTTTTCATAATTTTGCTATAAGCTTACAATTCATTCGTTAATTCAATCATTATTTTGATTGAATATAAATAAAAAATTGATAAAATTTGTGATCGAAATCGAAAAATTGTTTGATTGAAAAAAGTTTCAATTAATCACCTATAATTTGATGATTGATATAACAATTTTCTTTATTGGAGGAATTTTATTCAAAAAATTGATTGAATCCGCGTTTTTGTTAATTGAAATTCGTTTTATATTCTTTCTGTATACGGTTAGAATCTTCGGATTCCAATTGAAATTTTTTGGAATTACAGTTGATCGAAATGCAATTTAAAATTTTTTAAATTCCAATTAATCTCTTTCGAATTACAATTGATCTTTTTTGAATACCAATTAAAGTTTTGGAATTACAATGAAATTGTCGAATTACAAATGGAATTTTCTAATTACAAACGGAAATAGAGTCTTCGAATTAAAAATGGCAACTTCTAATAACAAATGAAATTTTCAAATTATAAATGAAGTATTCGAATTACAAGTAAAATATTCGACAATTGATCTTTTACGAATTATATTTTTATGGAGTTCATGGAGTCGTCCAATTCGAATGTAATATTTTGCTTGTTTTTTTAAAATTTTTTTTTTTCAATTTTTTCTCAAATTTTTCTTGTGATTATAAACATATTTGTTCTTTGCAACAATAGCAAAAATACTTTGTAAATTTTTTTTCGATAATACATTGTTAAATAAAAATAATATTATATCTTTTGGGAATAAATACTATATGTCGTCTTCATCTCTATTGTTGATTCAGTTGACAAATAAATATTTTATGGTTACGTAGAATGTTAAGGTATACATGAAACCTTATGTTTGGTTACAAAAAAAAGTAATATCATTTTTTCTATTTTGAGGATGTTTATTCTGGCTCGAGGTCATTATTTTCTTTACTAATTAAAACCATGATATTCTCATAGCATAATTTTCAAGAAAATTATTTTTTGTTTTAAATTTATTTATGTTGGTCATTTTTGCAAGACTTAATCGACACGTGTTTCGGAATTTGTCAAGATTCCATTGTCAAGATTATTTAGCAAAAATAGAAACGATTTACTACAAAGTAGCAAACGAGTCTAATGACAAATCGTTTGGTGCACAAACTAGCAAATTAATACATATTCGCCTCTATTCTCAATGAGAATTAGGAAGACGAAGAAATTGTACCATGCTAATAAGGCAACGATTATCAATAACCAACAAAAATATTTAAAACAATTTTACATACGATAGTCCATTGGACTACAACAATATGTTTTTTGTGTTTTTGTTGTAACAAATACTCCATATTAGGGTTATTCATCACATGGCGTGCCAACCATTATGTTCAAATTCTGATTAATTTTTATTAAAAAATAAAAATTGTTTTATTCGACCTTTAAAATATTATATTTTGAGGATGTTTATTCTGGCTCGAGGTCATTATTTTCTTTACTAATTAAAACCATGATATTCTCATAGCATAATTTTCAAGAAAATTATTTTTTGTTTTAAATTTATTTATGTTGGTCATTTTTGCAAGACTTAATCGACACGTGTTTCGGAATTTGTCAAGATTCCATTGTCAAGATTATTTAGCAAAAATAGAAACGATTTACTACAAAGTAGCAAACGAGTCTAATGACAAATCGTTTGGTGCACAAACTAGCAAATTAATACATATTCGCCTCTATTCTCAATGAGAATTAGGAAGACGAAGAAATTGTACCATGCTAATAAGGCAACGATTATCAATAACCAACAAAAATATTTAAAACAATTTTACATACGATAGTCCATTGGACTACAACAATATGTTTTTTGTGTTTTTGTTGTAACAAATACTCCATATTAGGGTTATTCATCACATGGCGTGCCAACCATTATGTTCAAATTCTGATTAATTTTTATTAAAAAATAAAAATTGTTTTATTCGACCTTTAAAATATTATATTTTGAGGATGTTTATTCTGGCTCGAGGTCATTATTTTCTTTACTAATTAAAACCATGATATTCTCATAGCATAATTTTCAAGAAAATTATTTTTTGTTTTAAATTTATTTATGTTGGTCATTTTTGCAAGACTTAATCGACACGTGTTTCGGAATTTGTCAAGATTCCATTGTCAAGATTATTTAGCAAAAATAGAAACGATTTACTACAAAGTAGCAAACGAGTCTAATGACAAATCGTTTGGTGCACAAACTAGCAAATTAATACATATTCGCCTCTATTCTCAATGAGAATTAGGAAGACGAAGAAATTGTACCATGCTAATAAGGCAACGATTATCAATAACCAACAAAAATATTTAAAACAATTTTACATACGATAGTCCATTGGACTACAACAA
Organism: Pegoplata infirma; assembly: GCA_963921195.1. Taxonomy (NCBI): domain Eukaryota; kingdom Metazoa; phylum Arthropoda; class Insecta; order Diptera; family Anthomyiidae; genus Pegoplata; species Pegoplata infirma. The sequence continues at coordinate 196,631,417 of OY992539.1, forward strand.
TATGTTTTTTGTGTTTTTGTTGTAACAAATACTCCATATTAGGGTTATTCATCACATGGCGTGCCAACCATTATGCTATGAGAATATCATGGTTTTAATTAGTAAAGAAAATAATGACCTCGAGCCAGAATAAACATCCTCAAAATATAATATTTTAAAGGTCGAATAAAACAATTTTTATTTTTTAATAAAAATTAATCAGAATTTGAACATAATGGTTGGCACGCCATGTGATGAATAACCCTAATATGGAGTATTTGTTACAACAAAAACACAAAAAACATATTGTTGTAGTCCAATGGACTATCGTATGTAAAATTGTTTTAAATATTTTTGTTGGTTATTGATAATCGTTGCCTTATTAGCATGGTACAATTTCTTCGTCTTCCTAATTCTCATTGAGAATAGAGGCGAATATGTATTAATTTGCTAGTTTGTGCACCAAACGATTTGTCATTAGACTCGTTTGCTACTTTGTAGTAAATCGTTTCTATTTTTGCTAAATAATCTTGACAATGGAATCTTGACAAATTCCGAAACACGTGTCGATTAAGTCTTGCAAAAATGACCAACATAAATAAATTTAAAACAAAAAATAATTTTCTTGAAAATTATGCTATGAGAATATCATGGTTTTAATTAGTAAAGAAAATAATGACCTCGAGCCAGAATAAACATCCTCAAAATATAATATTTTAAAGGTCGAATAAAACAATTTTTATTTTTTAATAAAAATTAATCAGAATTTGAACATAATGGTTGGCACGCCATGTGATGAATAACCCTAATATGGAGTATTTGTTACAACAAAAACACAAAAAACATATTGTTGTAGTCCAATGGACTATCGTATGTAAAATTGTTTTAAATATTTTTGTTGGTTATTGATAATCGTTGCCTTATTAGCATGGTACAATTTCTTCGTCTTCCTAATTCTCATTGAGAATAGAGGCGAATATGTATTAATTTGCTAGTTTGTGCACCAAACGATTTGTCATTAGACTCGTTTGCTACTTTGTAGTAAATCGTTTCTATTTTTGCTAAATAATCTTGACAATGGAATCTTGACAAATTCCGAAACACGTGTCGATTAAGTCTTGCAAAAATGACCAACATAAATAAATTTAAAACAAAAAATAATTTTCTTGAAAATTATGCTATGAGAATATCATGGTTTTAATTAGTAAAGAAAATAATGACCTCGAGCCAGAATAAACATACTCAAAATATAATATTTTAAAGGTCGAATAAAACAATTTTTATTTTTTAATAAAAATTAATCAGAATCATTTTTTCTTGTAAAATTAAACTTTAAGTTTTCTTTTATTTGAAAGTTATAAAGATATACAGATATTTCTCAAATGGTTCAGATGCATTTTCATTGAGTTTGGCCAAAAGTAATAAATTATTTAAAATAGATTTTTTAATATTGTTTAGTTTAACAGTTCAATTGGTTAAAAAGTAAATGTGGGTTATAAGAAATATAGGATATTACTGCAACAATTTTTTATTTTTTTAATTTGTAATGAAAGTTAAACTCAGTTTTAAAAATTTTTTTACTAGATTTACAAAGAAAAGTAAGATTTTTTTTTTACACTTGCTAAAAAGAAGTCTTTTTTTTAACTTTAGAAGATTAATTTTTTTAAAACAATTTCAATGAAAGGGTACTTTTTATTACAACTTTTAGGAATTAGTACTTTTTATAACACTTTCGCAGAAATTGTACTTTTTTACACTATTAAAGTAATGGTACATTTTATTAAACTTTAGCAGAAATTGCACTTTTTATTTAACTTTAGGAGAAATGGTACTTTTTTAACACTTATAATTGCTTTGTCACTTTTGAAAAACGGTGCTTTTTTTAAAACACTTTTGAAAGAATTCCTTAGTACACATTTTAAAGAAATTTTCAGAAATTGTACTTTTTGTTACATATTTCAAAAAATGGTACTCTTAATTAAGCTTTCGCAAAAATGGTACTTTTTATTTAACTTTAGGAGAAATGGTACTTTTAAAACTTTCAATTGCTTTTAGAACACTTTTGAAAACAATGCTTTTTTTAATGCATATTTAAAGAAACATTTGAAAGTCAGTACACACTTGAAAGAAATTTTGCAGAAACTGTTCTTTTTATTACAGATTTTAAGAAATGGTACAATAAAAAACCGTTTTAAATGACAAAAAAAAATTTTATTTTTTTGCTACCTCCTACTTAATGAGAATTTCTAGTAATTTTTTTTACCAATAATTTTGTAATTTTACAAGTTTTTACTACTAAAATTGTAAATTTACAACTTTTTTGCCTTGATAAAATTTACAAACGAACTCCCGTACCTTTACTGGATTTTTTGCTACCTCCTATTTTACGAGAATTCCTAGTAAAAATTACCAGCTTTTTTGTAATTTTACAAGCTTTTTACCAATAAAATTGCAAATTTACAAATTTTTTGGCACAATAAAACTTACAGGGAATTCTAGTGAATTTACTAGATTTTTTTTTGTTAAATTTTCTTGGAAATTTGTAAAATTACAAAAAAAAAATTGTAAAGTTACAAAAAAAAAATGTAAAACGAAAATATTTTGTTAAAAAACAAGGAAAACTGTCAAATATTGGTAAAGTGGAAGGGATTACGAGACTTTTTCTAGTAATGTGACAAGGTAGTCTTTTTGCGTGGGTTTATGCTTCACAGGTGCTCTGAGAACAACTTTAGCTGAATCTATTGACACACTACTGCACCTGATACCAATTGACATCTTTGGAAAGGGAGATGCCTATGAGTCCTGACTTCGTCTAAAAGGATCAAATTTATTTAGGAAGCGCAATTTTGGACACAATAACATGGGCAATTTTATTATATTGCCACCGATTATAGGTTTGCCCAAACTTATTTTCGACCAGAAATACGACGTAGAATTTCCTACTCGAGAATTTTGATCATACTGGCAAAACCCCTAATAAACGCTATTAGCATATTCACAGACGGGTCCAAACAATCCGAGGGAGTAGGTGCCGTAGTTTTCGCGATTTGAAGAAGACTTTTATCCTTCCATTGAACTCTAGCATTTTCCAGGCCGAAATAGTTGCCATAAGCAGGGCAGCTTTACAGTTCGGTGATGAGACAAACAGAGTATTAATATATTATTTTGATAGCCAAGCTGCTCTAAGAGCTCTTAAAAAGCTTGCATATCAAGTCAAAAGTAGTTTTCGAATGCTTCGAGAACTTGCAAAGTTTAAGGAGTATGAACAAGGTGAAACTAATATGGGTACCAGGTCACATAGGTACTCAAGGCAACGAGAGAGTGGACGAGCTCGTGAAACAATCCAGCGCTTTAGATCGCTAAGCGAAAATCAAAACACTGCAATGGCTAACAGAAAGCGGATAGAGATTAGAGCTTCGAAGAATGAAATCCTTTTCGAATGAATTATCCAAAAAAAACAATTCAATTTTCGTAGTCAGTAAATGGATTCGATTTTATAAATCAACATTGCATGCAGTCCTGGGAATGCATTCGATTGAATGGAAAAAATGCATTGGATTTCTTGTTGCATTCGATTTTTTAAATAGATAGAGCAAAACGGAGCCAAATTTTGGTCCATAGTATCGTCGACCCTGTAAATGTGATGACCCTAATGGGCCCCAATTTGAATCCAAAAATTTGGTATTCCCGAAAATTTAAAAAATGCACAAATGACACAATATTTAACTGCCTACACGACAAAAAGTCTAAAAGCATTTTCGTAGCTCTTAGCACGTAGCTCACGACCGCCAAATTCACGAAAGCCCTCCGAGTAATGGTTTTTTAGTTATCCAGTTTTGGATTTTTTGTCGTGTTGGCAGTATTTAGCGAGATACGCGCATTTAAAAATTTTCGGGAATGCCAAGTTTTCTAGATTCAAAATTAGGGCCCATTGGGGTCAATACATGTGAAGAGTGTCGGCGATACTATAGACAAAAAATTTGCTCTGTTTTGCTCCATCTTGGTTAGTTTTTTTACGTTTTTTATGCAATGAATGAATAAGCCATTCGATTTTTCAAATGGAATGAAAAGAAAGTTGATTGCATTCGCAATGGAATGCATTCGATTTTTAAAAGTCGAATGGACAAAAAATCGAATGCATTAAGTTTTTGAAAGTCGAATGAAAAATCAATCGAATGCATTCGATATTTATAAATCGAATGAGTCTAAAGTGAGTTCATTCAATTCGATAAAATGTGATTGGGGAATGCAATCACTAAATTTTCATTCGGAATGCCAAATCGAATTAAGGAATGAAATCCTTCGAACCTCTGATAGAGATAACAACAAGCACGATCAGTAGTAGATTGTGGTCATGCTACAATCCAGATGGAACTGTCGTATACTCAATGGAGTGATCACCGGGCACTGCCTTATAGGTTATCATAGAAAGAAAATGGGACTGGTTTTCGATGCCAGCTGTATGAGGTGCGATGAACATAACACTAAGAAAACGGTCGAACATATTTTTTGCCACTGTCCTGCTTTGATCAGAACCCGACTGCACATATTGGACAAACATGTCTTGGAAACGGTTTCGAATGTCGACTTAAAGCAAATAGTTTAATTCGCGATGAGGACAAACGCGCTCTATTAGCGTCGCTGAAGAATTATTGTGGTTTCGCTATAGACCATCCGGTCTATGTGAGGACTCTTTGACTCCGCCACCTCTAACCTCGTCACTGTTTAATATTTATTTTAAAGTTGTTTTAGCTTAATTTGAATATTTTTTTCTTAGTCTTCTATTTAAAGTACACTTAAAAAAAATATTTCTTAAAAACAATGATGGAACAATTGTTTAATAAAATTAACAATTTTAATAACTTCTCAAAAAAACTGCTACAGCATTACGCTGTAGTCTATTTTAAAATATAAAATTAGTCATTTGGCTATAAAAGTAAAATTGCACTTAAATCGAAAAGAAACAAACTACAAGTCTATAAAATTTACAAAATTCATTCTATTTATTTTCTTCCTACGATTTTACGACAAAAATAAAAGAAAAATATTTAAAAAACAAATGAGTGTTCAAATTCGGCTGTGCCGAATTTTTTACACCCTCCAATATGTAAAAAAATATTTTTTTGGGAGGGGGGGGGGGGGAGTGGGAATGTTCAGCATGGGTCATTGGGGAACACCTTTTCCCTCGCGATAAATTTTTACAAAATCATATTTTGAGTAGGTTTATTCTAGCTCGAGGTCATTATTTTCTTTACTTATTAAAACTTTGATATTCTCATAGAATAATTTTCAAGTAAATTATTTTTATTATTTTCTTTACTTATTAAAACTTTGATATTCTCATAGAATAATTTTCAAGTAAATTATTTTTCTGTTTTAAATTTATTTGTGTTGGTCATTTTTTGCAAAACTTAATCGACACGTGTTTCGGAATTTGTCAAATTCCATTGTCAAGATTATTTAGCAAAACTAATTTTTTATTTTATTTTTTAATAAAAATTAATCAGAGTTTTCAAATTCATTTTTAATGCTTTTTCCTCTTTGTGTAAAAATTCAGGAGAATAGCTCTTTTATTTTGGACATCGTAATATATACAGACGGACGGTCTAGATCAATAATATAAATACTTTATAGGGTATCCGACCGAGATATCAAAGCGTTACACACGGAATAGCAAAGTTAATATTCCCCATACAGTAGTTTGAGGGTTTAAAAAACTAAACTACCCAGCAAAAATTGCCATTACTAGTAATGGGTTTTGTAATCCGAAACAGATGTTAATAAGTAGTTACTTATAGAATGAAACACTAATTATTTTAACAAGGGCGTGAGACAAAAATAACTAGTTAAAAGTATGGCGATAAATAAGTAGTTACTGCCTCGAATTACAAATAAGGAGTAAAAACCCATTACCAATAAGAAGTAAAATAATTAGTTAATTAAAACTTTTAAAATTTAACTCGTTTTTACGTTTAATTTAGAAGATTTTATTACTTAGAGGTGCTTTTATAACATATTACTGAAAAGTAGTTACTTTTGGGCTTAAAAAATGGTAATGGGTACTCATTATAAATAATTTACTTGGTAATGATTACTTTTCACAACTCATTACTAGGGATGAGATTTTCATGCACTAAAAAATCGAAAATATGCGCTTAAAATATGCGCTAAAAAATTCAAAATATGCACTAAAAAACTTGAAAATATGCACTAAAAAATAAAATAAAAATCTTGTTTTCATAGGAAAAACTTCTTAAAAAGCAAAAAGTAACGCCGGGTTTAAATAGTAACATTTAAAACTTTATATAAGCAAGATTTTTTAGAAATTAACACAATCTATAAAAAATATTAAAAAAAAAAAAATAATTTTTCTTATTTCCAAAACAAATTTTTAAAATTTTGAATAGTTTTTGCAACAAATTAATTTTAACTTGGGTTTTTGCTAATTTATGCCAAAATATGCAAAAATATGCACTTAAAAGTTGGAAATATGCACAAAATATGCATTTAAAACCAAAATATGCATTTTCACCAAAATATGCTAATATATGCAAAAACAAATCAACGTCATTTTACCGCAAATTTATTGATTCGGAAAGATAATTAGTCGATATCGTTTTTAGACTATCGACAAAAAACATGCATTTGCATGGAAATCTCATCCCTACTCATTACCATGTTTTTGCTGGGTAGTTTATGCGAATATACATTTCATAGCATTATTGGGGCAATAAAAATGAAAAACTACAAGCACTTGCTATTTTTAGTAAAATCCAAAACAATATCACTCAATAAGTAATGTTGTTAGTCTTTTGATGAAGGAAAGGGTTTTATGGTATGAAAATCAACATATTTAAGATATATTGGTATACCATATTCCATATGGTATGTTGCATGTAACTAAGTTTAATCCTAATCAATGCGTCAATAAAAACGCATTGTGCTGCTATACACTTGGATTTTATGATCAACCAGTCATTAAATACTGAATTTCATATGAATAGTTCTTTGTTTTATTTGTATTCGGAGGAGGACAAAATGTATACAAGAGGGTTTTTCTTTTTTTTATGCGATGATGAAGAGTTTGATTTTTTTTGAATCGGTTCACACTGATAAATACTTTTTGAAAAATATAATTTCGAAATTCCGATTTTCAATCCCAGGAGTAGAGTTTTTATTGTAATAAATTTATTTGTAACCGTCAAAACCGTCAACTTTTACACGACTTCATGCTAAAATTTTATTTTTCACCAGCCCACAGTGCGACATTTGGCCAATCTAGGTGGACAAAAATCTAATTTAAAAGATCCTGGCGTGAAATTTGGTTTAATAATAATGTAGGACATAACTAATATTGACAACAAAATTTGGAACAATCGAACAATTGCCACGCCCATTTTTGGGAAATTAACTATTTTTTAAGAAATTGCTTAAATAATTTGAAGAATTTTTGTGAAATTTTGTAAAAAAAATTATTATTAGTGTACCATATTGTAAAAAAAATTGTACACAACAACCTCGAAGATAATTATTGATGGGCGGTATACGCCCACTTTTTTATAACAGATATTTAAGCTGGACAACCTTGGGCTAGATTCAATTTTTTACTTATGTACATTGTAAAATTAACTCTATACTGTAACAAAAAGGGGCGTGGTCCACCCACTATTTGCAGTTTTATAATTTTATTACACACAAAAAGATTTTTCAATAGAAATAGAAATAGCAGTACAGTAATTTATTGAAATCGTGTGCTTTGTATCACACATATTTTAGAATTTCAAACCAAAAAATTAAAGTTATTTGGTTTTCATCATTTTAATTTCATTGCGAATTCTACGAATTTAACAATTATTCAATTTTCCCATATTTTATACAAAAACTAAACATCGCTAAAAAAAATGTAATGCCGTTAAACAAGGGTTTGGTGTAATAACACATTACATTTTATATTATAATATATTCTCACATAATCATTTAATTTTATGTGCAATATAAGTGTATTTTTCATATAGTTTAAGACTAAAAGTCTCTGATATTAAAAAAAATATCAAGCAAAAAGTCCATTTTAGACGTTCACTAAACTTTAAAATTCTCTATAAATCGCAAAAAATCGCCAGCAAACATGGTTTAATCTCTTACTAGAGACATTCCAACACCTGCCACATGTATAGGTAGTGTGAGGGAGCGTGAGGAAACTATAGTTTTCTTCCAACGAAGTTTCAGTTTTTTTTATTTATTTTTTTTTTATTTTTAATTTTTGTTTTTAATAAATTACAACAATAAGTTTTCAATTAAATTGAAAAATAAGCACGGATTTAAAAACTAGATTAAAAATGCCTTATTTAACAACAAAAAAATGGACTTATAACTCCAACAACAAAAAAGTTATAAGTGTTTGAAGTTGGGATGGAGCTCAAAAATATATATTATTTCTCAAAAGTCTATTACAAGATGTGACTTTAAACTCCTGTATCAAATGAAACAGCACTTTTTTCTTCATAATATGATTATTTCCATAGTATATGGATTGTTTGCTGTCACATTCATTTAAATTATAACAATCCGCCAACTTTTATTTTTCGATTTTTGTCCACCTAGATTGGCCAAATGTCGCACTGTGCAGCCATTTCCTACGGCAGTGTGACCAGAGCTTATGCTATTCAATGGTTCGACGTTGTTTCTTATGTCGTTAGTTAGTAAGTTTTGTTGGATTTGAATTGTCTTCTAAAGGTTATCACTGTGTCATTTTTGTGACGATCTTTTTATAAAACTGAATAAAAAATTGCGTTTTCTGTTCAATGCCTGCATACGAAGTCAGAAAAAAAACAATTTTGTTATTGTTTTATAGTTAACAACACAAATAGTTGGGGTTAAAATTATAGCAGTGTTTAATATTAAGAGCAGTCTTGACATGTGAGCACTTTGGGTGATAGATCTGGCATTCTAACCAAATTTTAGTAAGATTCTTTTAGCTCATCGCTACCTAAAACATTTTTCAAAATGTTCTGAAAATGAAATGTCTTAGAATCGATCATGGATCAATAATATATATACTTTATGGGGACCCCGACCGATATTTCGATGCGTTACAAACGGAAAGACAAAGTGAGTATACCCCTATACCGTGGTTGTAGGGTATAAAAATTGTCAAAAATCTACACCGCCATTATTATCACCACTTCTGTATTTAAAGTTCATCGATTGTGTATGTGAGGTAGACCAACCAAACTAAACAGCACAGAAAAAAATAAAAAAAATATTTGAGTAAATTTTTAATACTATTGAGTAAAAAATTACTCAATTTTCCACCAGAGTAAATTTTTAATAAAAATTTATTAAATGTTTGAAAAAAAATTTGAGTAAATTTTTAATTGACACAATTAAAAATTTACTCAAAATTTATCTATTTATTTTTTTTTTTAAGTTTAAAAAAGTTTTAAATTTTTTTACAAAAAAAAAACAAAAAACTTGTTTTTTCAAACTTTACCAAACATATTTATGTCTCAAAAACATAGAAAAATTTTATAAAGACGATTACAAACTTTCATATTCATACACAAAAAACTATAAACTAAACGAGAATTCAAAAAACTATGAGAGTTTTAAAAAAAATAAAAAAACTATTAAATTTTTATTAAATTATTTACTTAAATTGTTTTTAAAATGTTTGAGTAAATTTTTAATTGCGTCAATTAAAAAATTACTCAATTTTTGTTTTTAAATTTAAACAAGTGATTACTCAAATTTGTTTCCTTCATATTTTTTTCTGTGAGCAGTAATTGCAGACAACGACAATCGTTCGCCAGTGACTGCTTCTTTTACAGCTGCTAAAACGATGCTGTTTGTTTATACAATAGTTTCTTATCGCAAAAGCATGCTTTAAGAAGACTCTTCTCCAAAAAGGTTATCAGTTTTATGGCATTTGGGGGTCAAGTCAACATTATGATACTCACTCAGTTGGTGTAGGAATATTAAATAATATATTTGGGATTTTTTCTTTTCATATTTAAACAAACTACTCCTTTTGTTTTAAGATAATAAAAGAAGGTAGTTAAATATTGAATTTAATTTATATATTTTTTTAAGTTCAGGTTTGGTGGCCCATTATGAATGAGTAAGCTTAAACAGATAGCGTTGGTAAAGCCTAGCCTGTGTGGTCAGACATACTTATTGTCAGTACCTATATGAGAAAATCCATAGGAACTAAGAAAATTGGATTTATTTATAGAAAATCTAAAGAAAATTTTAATCAAAATTTAGGAAAAATGTCTCAGAATCTGAGACTTTTTCTATATGAAAACTGTGCTAGAATTTTTGACATTTGTATAAACAGCAAAAAATGTATTGTTGGAATTAAAACGTGCAGTGAAAAATTTTGTTCATTGTAGCTATGAATTTGTTCATAGAACCTATGAAAAATTCATTAGAAGTAGGCCAATGATTTTTTTTCATAGGATGAATGATTTTTCTTCATAAAACTTATAAAAAATATCATTGGAATAATGCTCATACATTCAATGAAAGAGTTTCATAAAAAGAACAATTCATGAAATTTATGAATATTTTCCTAAATTCAATAAGATTTTGATAAATTCAAATTCTTATTAATTTTTATTAAAAAATTAAAATTGTTTTATTCGACATTTAAAATGTTATATTTTGAGTAGGTTTATTCTAGCTCGAGGTCATTATATTTTTTACTAATTAAAAATATGATATTCTCGTAGAATAATTTTCGACTTTTTTTTTTGCTAAATAATCTTGACAATGGGATATACCCGAAACACGTGTCGATTAAGTCTTGCAAAAAATGACCAACATAAATAAATTTAAAACAGAAAAATAATTTTCTTGAAAACTATTCTATGAGAATATCATAGTTTCAATTGGTAAAGGAAATAATGACCTCGAGCTAGAATAAACCTACTCAAAATTTTAATAAATTATGAAAAATATTGTTGATCTAATGAAAAAGTTCATAGGCTCAATATGAACAATTATTCTTTCTGTGTGGTCATATTAACAACAAAATTATTTGTATAGACAAATTAAATAACTTAGTTTTTTTTTTACAACACAGTTTGTCAATACAATTAAATTATTTGTAAATACTACTTTATTTTAATTGAAAATAAGCCAAAACTATTTTTTTTGTGTAGGAAAAATGTCTCAGAATTTGAGACTTTTTCTAGAAAAAATGTCTCAGAATCTGAGACTTTCTATTAGAAAAATGTCTTAGAAACTGAGACTTTTTCTAGAAAAAATGTCTCAGAATCCTGCACCTTAGATTTTTGTTATGGAATATCCCCTATGGTTGGCTGCAATTTCTGTCCACACCAAAAAAAAAAAAAAAAATGACAACTAAACCCGCTTAAGAAAACCAGTGAGTTCAATGTTGGGGTTTTAACAGTTTTCTTAATAAAGTTTTTTATAAAATTTATTTAAACGCATTTTGAATACAAAACAATTTAATGTACATTTGGTCAGTTTATGTGTCTGTCTGTCCGTCCGTCCATCTGTCCGTCTTTCTATATCTCTTTGTGTATTGTTGATGTGTATGTACTGTGTGGTATAAGTACAACAATTAAATTTGTGGTCATTTTCATATGAAAGATTTGAAAACAATGACTCATTTATTTATAACACACAAAAAACCACAAAATTTATACAAAATTTAATTGTTTATCTGTAAGCGAATACGTAGTTAACATTTTGTTCTTTTTGCGCAGAGAAATCACAGAAATCAAAAGACTTTAGCAGGGCGGTTGCAAGAAAAAGGGATGGGGGAAGAGATTTGGAGACATTTTTCTATATAAAAAGTCTCAGATTTTGAGAAATTTTTTTATTTAGAAAGTCTCAGATTCTGAAACATTTTTCCTATAGAAAAAGTATCAGATTCTGAGACATTTTTTCTATATAGAAAATGGTTCAGATTTTCAGACATTTTTTCTATATAGAAAAAGTCTCAGATTCTGAGACATTTTTTCTATATAGAAAAGGTCTCAGATTCTGAGACATTTTTTTTACACAAAAAAACTCTCAGATTCTGCGACATTTTTTCTATATAGAAAAAGTCTCAGATTCTGAGACAATTTTTCTATATAGAAAAGTCTCAGATTCTGAGACATTTTTTCTATATAGAAAAAGTCTCAGATTCTGAGACATTTTTCTTATAGAAAAAGTTTCAGATTCTGAGATATTTTTCTTATAGAAAAAGTCTCAGATTCTGAGACATTTTTTCTATATAGAAAAAGTCTCAGATTCTGAGACATTTTTTCTATATAGAAAAAGTCTCAGATTCTGAGACATTTTTTCTATATAGAAAAAGTCTCAGATTCTGAGACATTTTTTCTATATAGAAAAAGTCTCAGATTCTGAGACATTTTTTCTATATAGAAAAAGTCTCAGATTCTGAGACATTTTTTCTATATAGAAAAAGTCTCAGATTCTGAGACATTTTTTCTATATAGAAAAAGTCTCAGATTCTGAGACATTTTTTCTATATAGAAAAAGTCTCAGATTCTGAGACATTTTTTCTATATAGAAAAAGTCTCAGATTCTGAGACATTTTTTCTATATAGAAAAAGTCTCAGATTCTGAGACATTTTTTCTATATAGAAAAAGTCTCAGATTCTGAGACATTTTTTCTATATAGAAAAAGTCTCAGATTCTGAGACATTTTTTCTATATAGAAAAAGTCTCAGATTCTGAGACATTTTTTCTATATAGAAAAAGTCTCAGATTCTGAGACATTTTTTCTATAGAAAAAGTCTCAGATTCTGAGACATTTTTTCTATATAGAAAAAGTCTCAGATTCTGAGACATTTTTTCTATATAGAAAAAGTCTCAGATTCTGAGACATTTTTTCTATATAGAAAAAGTCTCAGATTCTGAGACATTTTTTCTATATAGAAAAAGTCTCAGATTCTGAGAAATTTTTTCTATATAGAAAAAGTCTCAGATTCTGAGACATTTTTTCTATATAGAAAAAGTCTCAGATTCTGAGACATTTTTTCTATATAGAAAAAGTCTCAGATTCTGAGACATTTTTTCTATATAGAAAAAGTCTCAGATTCTGAGACATTTTTTCTATATAGAAAATGTCTCAGATTCTGAGACATTTTTTCTATATAGAAAAAGTCTCAGATTCTGAGACATTTTTTCTATATAGAAAAAGTCTCAGATTCTGAGACATTTTTTCTATATAGAAAAAGTCTCAGATTCTGAGACATTTTTTCTATATAGAAAAAGTCTCAGATTCTGAGATATTTTTTCTATATAGAAAAAGTCTCAGATTCTGAGACATTTTTTCTATATAGAAAAAGTCTCAGATTCTGAGACATTTTTTCTATATAGAAAAAGTCTCAGATTCTGAGACATTTTTTCTATATAGAAAAAGTCTCAGATTCTGAGACATTTTTTCTATATAGAAAAAGTCTCAGATTCCCTCCTTTGCCTACACCTCTGTGTCCCCCTTTTTTGTACCACCACTTTTCTGTCTGTCTGTCTAAACATCTGTTCTTCTGTTTGGCGTATCTTAAATTAAATGTGGGCGTTGATTTGTTAAAATTTTTTAGATTTTACAAATCTATTTAAAATGATCTTTAAATTCAATGCTGGTGATTTGTTTAGATTTCAGTTGATTTGAATACAATTTTTTTTTTTTTTTTTTTGGATTTCAACTTTGCAAATTTTCTATCAATTTGCGGCTTGTTAAATAAAGTACATAATTGGTGGATGGTTGTTGTTTCTATTTTTTCAATATGCTTGAATTAATATTTATTAATTTTATTGAGTATGATTGATGTTGGCGATTGAAATTATTTATATGTGTTTGAAAAAACAAGAACACTTTGTTGTGCTAAATAGACAGTTTGACGTTTCTAAGAAATTTGATATAGAATAAAACTTGGGGCAAAAAAAAAAAAAAGAAATCCAAAATTTATAAAAAAGATTTAAAGCAAAAAATTCAGAATCTGAACATGTCTCAGAATCTGACACTTTTTCTATAACGAAAAAATGTTTCAGAATATGAGAAAAAATTAAGAAAAAATTTCTCAGAATCTGAGGCATTTCCTATATAGAAAAACTGTTCCATAATCTGAGAGTTTTTCTGTATAGAAAAAATGTCTCAGAATCTGAGACTTTTTCTATAAGGAAAACTGTGTTTCAGAAACTGTCCCATAATCTGAGACTTTTTTTATATAGAAAAAATTTCTCAGAATCTGAAACTTTTTCTATATAGAAAAAATGTCTTAGAATCTGAGACTTTTTCTATATAGAAAAAATGTCTTAGAATCTGAGACTTTTTCTATATAGAAAAAATGTCTAAGAATCTGAGACTTTTTCGATATAGAAAAAATGTCTCAGAATCTGAGACTTTTTCGATATAGAAAAAATGTCTCAGAATCTGAGACTTTTTCTATATAGAAAAAATGTCTCAGAATCTAAGATTTTTCTTTATAGAAAAAATGTCTTAGAATCTGAGACTTTTTTTATATAGAAAAATTGTCTCAGAATCTGAGACATTTTCTACATAGAAAAAATGTCTCAGAATCTAAGTCATTTTCTATATAGAAAAAATGTCTTAGAATCTAAGACTTTTTCTATATAGAAAAAATGTCGCAGAATCTGAGACTTTTTCTATATAGAAAAAATGTCTCAGAATCTGAGACTATTTCTATATAGAATATATTGTCTCAGAATCTTGTGACTTTTTCCATATAGGAAAAAAGTTTCAGAACCTGGAACTTTTGCTATATGGGAAAAATTTCTAAACATCGAGAAATTTACTATAGAAATAATATCGCAAAATCTAGAAGTCTTTCTACACATCAAAGCTTTAAGCTTGGTTTACATTTTCATGGACTTATTTCCATTGTCTTAATTGTTCAATAAAGTTTTTCATTTTCTTTTATACTTTATAAATTGGTATTATAACTTTTTTCTCATTTTCTTTATAAATTTTCCATATTTTTTTTTTCATTAAAAACCTATAAAGAAATTACAATGAACGATTTATTCTTGAAAAATTTAATCCTTTAGAAAATTATGTACAATTTTTTTTTTTTTTTTTGTTTTTTCTCTTTTTACATTAAACCTATAAATTGTATGCAAGTCTCTTTCGTTCACTTAAATTTGAAAAATTGTTAAAAAAAAATGTATAAATTTTTATTCTTCATTTTCAATTTCAATAAAATACTAGTTCAAAAGGTTACCACAACAATACAAAGGAGTAAAATTTAATGCAAAAAAAAAATAAAAAAAAAGCTTAAAGATTGTGCCCATCCGCAACCGTACACAAATACACACACACACACAATAAGGAGGTATTAGTAATCTTTGGTTGGTAGTTGTGTACACGACTACATACACACATATTTTTAAAGATGGCTTCTTCATATTTTATATAAGTTGATATAAATTCCAATTGTTAAAAAAATAGCTGCCATATAGAGAAGAGGTTCTTAAATTGTTTTAAAGGATATATTTTTCATACAGATAAAAGTCTCAGATTTTTTCCTAAAAAAGTATCAGATTCAAACACATTTTTTACTATAGAAAAAGTCTCAGATTCGGAAAAAAATTTTCTATTGAAAATGTATCAGATTTTTAAAATTTTTTCCTATAGAAAAAAGGTTCAGATTTTAAGAAAAATTTTTCTATAGAAAAAAGTCTCTGATTCTAGGAAAGTTTTTCCTACAGAAAAAAATCTAAGATTCTTAGACATTTCTATAGAAAAAAAAATTTAGTTTTTGAAACATTTTTCCCTCTAGAAAAAGTCTCTATTTCTTAGACATTTTTTCCTCTAGAAAAAAATCTCAGATTCTGAGACATTTTTGCCTATACACACAAAAAAATATTGGGTGAAAATTTTCAATTAAATCTTTTGATCAACAAAATTTAAATGAGTCAATCAATGTTTTGATTAAAATTTTTGTTATTTTCTTTAACTGTCGAATTACAACACACCAGATTTTTTTCGCTTTAATTTATTTGAATACATCAATTCAAAAATATACAAAATAGTCGGGTTAACTTTTTTTTATTGCTGGCAACATGCTGGAAAGCAAAAATGATGATTTTTTTTTTTATAATTTTGTCATAAGCTTACATTTCAGTTGTTAGATCAATCATTATTTTGATTGAATATAAATAAAAAATTTATCAAATGTTTGATCAAAATCGAAAAAATGTGGAAAAAATATTCAATTAATCACCTATAATTTGATGATTGGTATAACAATTTTGTTGATTGGAGGAATTTCAATAAAAAAATTAATTGAGTACGCGTTTTTGTTGATTAAAATTCGTTTCAAATTCTTTCTGTGTACAAAAAAGTTACAGATTCCAAAGACAATATTTTTTCTACACACACAGAAAAAAATATGTAGGAAACAAATTTGAGTAATCACTTGATTAAATTTAAAAACATAAATTGAGTAATTTTTTAATTGACGCAATTAAAAATTTACTTAAAAATTTTAAAAACAATTTAAGTAAATATTTTAATAAAAATTTAATATTTTTTTATTTTTTTTTTAACTTTCATAGTTTTTTGAATTTTCGTTTAGTTTATAGTTTTTTGTGTATGTATATGAAAGTGTGTAATCGTCTTTATAAAAATTTTCCTATGTTTTTGAGACATAAATATGTTGGTAAAGTTTGAAAAAACTCTTTTTTTGTTTTTTTTTTTTTTGTAAAAAAACTTTGTTAAACTTTAGAAAAAAATAAATAGATAAATTTTGAGTAAATTTTTAAATTTTTAATTGTGTCAATTAAAAATTTACTCAAATTTTTTTTCAAAAGTTTAATAAATTTTTATTAAAAATTTACTCAATGCTATTAAATCGTTTACTGGTGCAAAATTGAGTAATTTTTTACTCAATAGTATTAAAAATTTACTAAAATATTTTTTTTATTTTTTTCTGTGCACATAAAAATAAGTTTCCAATCGAATTTCTCCGTTGTAAGTATCAACTCAATTCGGTTGCTGCTAATTTATTTGCCTGTGACAACCAAATTTTTTGTTTGCCTTAATTAAAAGCCAGTTATAACAATCGAATTTAGTTGTGGCTATCGATATTCAACTGTTACGACCTATATGCAACCGATTTTTTCTTGCAGAAACTTTCTTTAAGTTGGAAATCAGCAAATTTTTTTCTCAGATTCTGAGACAATTTTTCTTTTAGGAAAATGTTTTCAGATTCTGAGAATATTTTCCTTCGGAAAAAGTCTCTGATTCTGAGACGTTTTCATATTCCAAGGCATTTTTGTTCTACAAATCAAAGTCTCAGATTTTGAGAAATTTTTCGTAGAGCCAAAATTTTCACATCTTTTTTCTTAGATCCAGCAAAATTTTTTCCTATATAAAAAGTCTCAGATTCTGAGAAATTTTTTCCTATAGAAAATCGTCTCCGATTTCAAGAAGTTTTTTCCCATAGAAAAAAAGTCTCAGATTCTGCCCCATTTTGATTCCTATGATATAGAGACATTAATTTTCTACAGAAAAAAGTTTCAGACTTTAAGACATTTTCAGGTTCTGAAACATTTTTTTTATATATTTTTCTCTAGAAAAAAAAAATCCTAGATTCAGAGATATATTTTTCTCTAGAAAAAATTCCTAGATTCAGAGACATATTTTCCTACAACAAAAAAAAACTTAGATTCCGAGAAATGTTTTCCGTTGTCTCAGATTCTGATACATTTTTTTCTATAGAAAAAGTCGCAGGTTCTAAGAAATTTTTTCCTATAGAAAAAAGTCTAAGATACTGCGAAATTTGTTCCCATAGAAAAAAGATTCTTAGACATTATTTCCTATAGAAAAACATCTGATATTCTGACGCATTATTATCCAATAGAAAAAAGTCTAAGATATTGGAACATTAATTTTCTAAAGAAAAAAGTCTCAGGTTTTAAGATATTTTCAGGTTGAAAAGAGTCTTAGATTCCCATGTAAAAATTGATTTGATCTTATCAGATCTGCTTTGATCTGATAATATATAATTGCATCTGATTGTATATAATTATATCTGTTCAGATATAATAAAATGTCAAATTTATGCCAATGTTGACCAAATCCGAGATATATTTAGATCTCGATTATGGTCGTTTCAGATATGTTTATATCCAATTAGACATGATCGTAAATGAATAGATATAAACAGATCAAATAAGATCTAATCCATTTTTACACGGGTTCTCAGAAAATGTTTCTCTATAAAAAAGAAGTCTCAGATTCTATGAAATTTTTTTATAGAAAAAAGTTTTAGATTCTTAGAAATATTTTTTCCTAGAAAAGTCTTAGATTCGAAGATATATTTTTCTACAAAAAAAGTTGCAGATACCGGGAAATTTTTTCCTATATAAAAAAATCTGAGAATTTCTCTGATGCTGAGACATTTTTTCTGTAAAAAAAGTCTCAGATTCGGAGACATTTCTTCCTGGAGAAAAAAGTCTCAGATTCTGAGATATTTTTTCCTCTAGAAAAAAGTCTCAGATTCTAAGATGTTTTTTCCTCTAGAAAAAAGTCTCAGATTCTGAGACATTTTTTGCTATAGAAAAAGTTTCAGATTCTTAGATTTGAAACATTTTTTCTATAGAAAAATGTCTCAGATTTTAAGACATTTCTCAGATTTTGAGACAACTTTTCCTTTGGAAACGTCCCAGATTTTTTATCATTTTTTTTGGTAAAAATGTGTCAGATTCTGAGACATTTTTCCTTTACATATTCTCAGATTCTGAGAAATCATTTTCCTAAAAAAAAAAAAATCTCCTGCTAAGTCTTCCCTTAAAAGCAATTTAAGAACCCCTGCTGTAAAGAGATGTGGCTTCTGCTCTAAACCTTACAAATATAGAACAGTTTTCAAGCATCTTACAACAGTAGAAAAGAAAAATAAGGAATTTGAAAATTTCAATTACGCGAGCAATGAAAATTACAAAAATAAAAAAAATATGTATAAAAAAAACAGTTAAAAATTTATATTCGCACTTGACGAATCTTTGAATGCCCTTTACAACGTAAAGACAGGTAAAAAATAATTAAAAGTTTTAAATAATTTAGGACTAAAGAAATAATTTTTTCTAAAATTCTGAAAAAATATAGGGGAAAGAATTTCTTTAAAGTTTTATTTCGTTCTCTGGCCAGTTGCACTCATTTTAGTTTCATTTCTTTCCAAGTACCTTTTCATTTCGCTTCATTTGGATTTGAGTAAACAAAGTCTTTTTCAAGTTTCAATTTACTTCCCTGTTAATTCCATATCATTCCAAATTAATTCCAATCATTCCAAAATT
This sequence comes from Pegoplata infirma, assembly GCA_963921195.1. Lineage (NCBI taxonomy): Eukaryota > Metazoa > Arthropoda > Insecta > Diptera > Anthomyiidae > Pegoplata > Pegoplata infirma. The sequence goes on from OY992539.1 coordinate 196,650,692, forward strand.
TTAAATTATTTATGACTAAAGAAATAACTTTTTCTAGAATTCTGAAAAAAATATAAGGGCAAAAGTTTCTTTGAAGTTTTATTTCTTTCTCTGGTCTTTAACTGACCATTTCGTTCCCTGTTTCATTCCATTTCGCTCCAAGTTAATTTGAGTAAACAAACTATTTTTCAAGATTCATTTCATTTCGTTTCCTGTTTAATTCCATATCATTCCCAATTCCATTTTGTTTCCTATTCCATCCCATTTCGTTCCACGGTTTTTCACATTTTCGTTACTGCATTAGTTTCCAAATTTACAAAACCCTCTTCTTGGTGCTTTCTTCAAAAACTTCATGTCTCTAGCTTCAGAGGTTAGGGATGGGCGATTTTCATGATTTACGGGCTTCTAGACTAGTATTATGATGTTTTACAAACGGTTTAACAATTATTTATGCCGTGTATCCCATAGTGTAAGGTTTACAAATACCTTAAAGATAGAATAAACCACACATGCATTCTCATCCACAGCTCCACATACACTTACAAACACAATTGCAGACAAACGTATTTATTTCTTGATCGATTTTTTTTTTATTTTTTTTATTTCTTGATTATGAAAATAAACGTATGTTTAAGCAAAGGTAAACAGGTGAGTGTGGAGTGCGGGCTAAAGGTGATTTAAAGGTAAAAAATTAAATATTTTTTTTTTTAAGTTGGTAAATGATAGCTAAATCTATCTCTAACAAAAGTATGAAGATGTTGTAGAGGAAATTTACAAAAGGCCAAAGATTCAGGTTATAAGGAAATCAGACGAAAATTTAATATCTTCTAAGCCTTTACCCTCGTGATAAACATATAGAACAGAAAGGAAAGAATTCTCAAGTGACCTCACCGGGATCCAATCTGCATCGCTCAGAGTCCTGGATGAACGATTTATCCTACTGATGTCCACACCAGACAAACATGAAAATTCTGTCAGCCAAATTTTTGGCAAGCCGATACATTTGCAGAGAATGCGATGTCGTATCTTCCTCCTCCACGTGCTAACATCACCCGCAATAGTCATTGTGGGGGATTTTCATTTTACTGGCGTGTGCCCCAAAGCATGCACTGTGCCCCGTAATAGGTGCAACCAGGCTGCGTAGTTGGTTCCGAGGCAGTTGATTATATGAGAGCCACACCATCCTCGTCTTAGAGCACATAGGTTCACATCGCTACCTGTCGTTGACGATCTTTTATAGATAAGTCTCGCTCCACCGCTTACTCACATTTAGCGGCATGCCAGGGTAATGATCGATCTCCATGCCTGACGAATTCATCCGCACTACAGTTTTCATTTATACCCATATGTCCAGGCACCCAGATGTGTGCCTCATTCGAATGACTCGCATCCCATTTAGAGACGCCCGGCATTCCTGGTCAATTCTAGATGTGGTCTGCACACCCTCTGGGTATTTAATGGCTGCTTGGTTGTGGATGAAAACATGGATATCCCTGAATGATATCTATTGGCACCTTATTCAATCCGAATCCCGTTTTATGGCCATGATCTCGGGCTGAAATACGCTACACTGGTCCGGTAGCCGAAAGGAGAGTCTGAAATCCAGTTATGCACCATCAACTTAGGAGCCACCAAATCCAGTTATGCACCATCAACTTAGGAGCCACCAATCCAGTTATGCACCATCAACTTAGGAGCCACCAGGGAAAACCTCAACTCACTCCAGATGATTGTTTGCCGTCAGGTCCGTCCAATCGGACATGTCCAAAATCCCTGTTATGAGCTATCGGACCTGTAAGGCATCCCTGTTGTCGAACGAGGGTGTAGGGGTGCATTAGTGAGCTGAACGCTTAATGTGGTAATATCTAAGAACAATGACGAATAAACCACATTCCGACGATGCTGCAATGAGTCAATAGAGCAGGATACACTACTGTTATTGATGAGCTTCAACACACTCCCTCGCATCCGATACAGAAGATTCAAGATAGTCCTTAAATCAACTGCCCAGATATGGGAGTTGGATTTCATTTTCGGTCAGATCAGTTAGATCAGTGTAAATAGTGAGATCAGACTGACATGGAAGGTCTTTCAGAGGGCACCCACCGATTGTTCCGAAACTTGCATATGAGAATTAAGGGAGAAAATGAGAATTAGCTGCCCAATCCTAAATTTAAAAAATGGTTGCCACCTTTTGAAAAAATATGGTCTTTCGCAAAAATCCAAATAAAATCCGAACTTACAAGAATTTTGCTAAAAGAAAAAATACGGGTCAGCTTAATTTTAATATAGATTATTTTATATGATTTTGGCGGTCGTAAATAGAAACTACCTCAAACGTTTTTACATTTGGGCGACCAATACACCATTGGATAGTCCTTTAAAAAACCTTTCGATCTGTTCAAAAAGTTCATATACATATTTTCTTTTGAAGAAATGTGAAAAATCCTCAAAAAAAATTCCCCTCCCATTTGATTTTCTAAATGTGAGATTGGGCAGATAAGAAAAAACTGGTAACTCTTATTTTTCTCTTCTCTTTTCCATGTGCAAGTTTCAGGACAAACGGTGGGTGCCCTCTAATCCCTTCTGAGTGAAGCAGTTATTGCACCGTTTTAAGAAACCGAGGCACTTGAATTATTCTTTCGACACTTGAAAATCGTTTAGTTCCAACGAACATTGCGTTGGATTATTATGTCTTGAATATCAAGAGTTTCTGACTCCTCACTAGCTATACCACCCATGAATACAGATCTCGCAACATACAACATTGGGACTTACAATCATTAACCTATTTGCAAGACCCCACTCGAAAATTGTTAAAAGGTCATGATTGAGCATGTCATTGATGTTATTTAACTTCAATAAAGCTTGGTCTATGATTAAAGGAAAATTAATCACAAATATTGGTGGCATTTGCAAAAGAACATAAAAGATTGAAAGTTTTACCCAGAAGGTCGTCAAGAAAATTAAGAAAAAGTATAGAAGAAAGAACAGAACCTTTAAATACCTGTGAATTAAACTGAAACTCATCCATTAACAACCCATCTATAACAACACGGTTTCTGAGAAAGCTCGATAGAAATCATGTTCGACTCCAAACGCAATACTTTTCGAAACGAGTTCCACACACGATCAAACGACTTGGACATATCTAGAGCAACCACATTGCTTTCACAAAATTGGTGAATAGAACGACTTCAACATTCCGAAAGAAACGCTACCAGGTCTCGCACAAGAGTGAATTAGATAAAAGACAAGGTGGTAATAAATAATGCTCTCTATCAACTTCAAAAGCAAATTGCTATTGGTCGAAAGTTTTCTGGGTTTGAAGCCCCATCTTTTTTCGGATTTGAATGAGCGTTGGCTACCTTCCAGCAAGAGAGAAGGAGTTTTTCCCGGTACGAGTAGCTAAATAATGTTGCCAAATCACGAAACACCGAAAAAGCACACTCACTATTAAATTCCTTAATCCCCTGATTTCATATTTGCAATTAGAGGTTTTAAAATATTTATTTTTTCCGAATATTTTAATGCTAACTCTTTATAATACAATTTCAGGCAACATCTTCTCTACCATATTTGACCTTTTTCTTTATTTAAAGCATAATAAGAAATCAGAAGTTATATTATCTTTTTCCTGTATGACATTTGTGAGGGCTTCTTATAACGATTCAGTTAGATTACAAGGATACAGTTATATACGCGGGATGTTGGATGATTTGAAGGTAGAGATTAACTTTAAAGCTAAGAGCTTTTGATAAAATGACAGTAAATTTTGCAAATTGAATACAATTCGACTGAAAACTTTACCAAGCACAATATATCCTGCAACTCAAAATAAAAACTATGCCAAAAAAAGCTTTAACAAGCTTTGGCAGCCAAATAGTTGTATTTCTAAAGTTAAGAGCGTTTTCAATGGACGCAGGAACACTACTAGATAGACTTAAAATTAATTCAAAGTCCCAGAGTCTTAGACCCAGACCTCGATCACAGCCTTTTCACACAATCGCTCTCATTTATCTAACACTCTATATCAAAATTTGATCCCATTTTCTTAGCAGCATCCGAGTTTAACTATTTTGTAGTTATGAGGTCTACGGAATTTGCCACGTTGCTACCCCTTAGAAGGAAGGTATCCCATAGCTTAAATTACGATTTATCTGCAATTTAAAAGAAGACCGGAATCAAACGTTTTTATAGGTGCTAGCTAAAGGAGGGGTACTGGCAGAATAGAAAACGGTATTTTTTTGGGTGTTGTTTTCATATTTCTTGTAAAGGACAATTAAAACATTTGATATGGATCGGAAGGTTTTTAAGAGCCTAACGAACGGTGGATTGGACTAGGCATTTATTTGTTACAATGCATTGCTATTACGTGTCTATGACCAGTCATCGATTAGTTTCTTACCAATTATCTGTAGAATTGGGCAAAGGGGAGTGACGACCCTCATATAACTTGAATTATATTGTGCACATTTTGAGGTACTTTTTATTGAGATGAGGAATAACGCTAGACTCTTTGTCAATTATTGTTCAAGTAATTTAAGGGTTGTCAATCCCCTTTGCCCAATTCTACAGATAATTAGCAGTAAAGGAACTAATCGATGACTGGTCCTAGATTCGCAATTTTATTTGAAACTTTAACATGGCCAGGTCCTCTTAATATTTATCCAAACGACCCTCGTAATTTTATTTGTGTGCCTACTTAAATTACAAGTATGTGTAAATACTACACACATATTCTCTCATATTCTATGCAATTTTCACAGGTTTTTGCCTTTTATTATTATTATATATGCTTAAACTTGTTGGTTGTTTAAAGGAAGGAAAAAAAAATTTTTTTTGTACTTGCTACTATAATTTTGTGTGTGTTCTTAAGAATAGTATAAAAGACTGCCATGTATATGGAATATAAGTACATATACGTATGCTTACATATGTCATCTTATGAAAAAAAAATAAGGATTTTCTAGGATAGTTTTTCTAATAAGTTTATATGTATGAAAGAAAAAGATGTGAGTACAGTTAGGGTAATCACAGGATATAAAATTAATAAAACTGTAGGAGATTTGAGTCGAGATTTCTACAGAATCATTCATATATGGCAAGATTTGAAAGAAAACAAGTAAAAAAGTTAAATTCGGCCTTGCCGAATGTAGTGATACCCTCCACAATTTCAAAAAGTTTATTGCAAAAAGGAAAAAAATTCCGCGAAAAAAAAATTGTGGTAAAAAAAAAACTCCGCGATTTTTTTTTTGTCAAAAAATATGTTCGTACTTGTTAAAATACCATTCGGTGTTCAATCATGTTCACATATGTCAACCAGCAGCCGAATTAATGCATTTTGTATTTTTAGGTTATGTTAATTGTACTAAAATTTTTAAGGTGTCCTTACATTTTGAACCGCTGAACCGATATATCTCAAATGCAATAACAAACTTCTCGGAAGAACTTCCAATAAATAAGTTAAGTTTCAGTCATCTCCGTGAAATATTTTGGTCGTGATCACCATTTCTACAGACAGACGTTCAGACGGACATCGCTAGAATGTCTAAAAACCGATCGGGGATCATGAATATATATACTTTATGGGGTCCCAGACCGATATTTCGATGAGTTACAAACGGAATGACAAACTTATATATCGAGGGCCTATATTCAAAACCCTCTATCTTCCATTTTCACGAAAATGACTTTTTGATGGCAAAATATTCAGTAAAACGGCCCTCATCTATGGTGTAAAATTCAGAATAAAAATATTTTTTTTTGCTATTTTATTTGCATTTTTGGTTTTCTCTATCTCTTACACAATTAATTTTTCTGAATGCAAAACCCTCTATCTTTTCAAATAATTAATTTATATATATTTTTTTTTAATAATTTCATCATGCATTACATGTTTTAATACTAATTTTAGCATGCTGAACATGAATTTGTCAACAAAATTTCAGAATCAAGATTTTGGTCCACTGATACTATTTTTTTCTCAAAAATCTTGTTTTACTTTTTTTAAAAATATGGCTCAAAACTTTGATGTCTTGTGTGCATTATGAAACAAAAATTTTAATCTTTAAAATCACGATGCTGATCAGCATCTGTGGACCAAAATCGCGTTTTTAATTTTTTACTATTTTTTACATAACATACCCAACAGTTTGTCATCCTTTCAGATGAATTCGGTAAAAAAATATTTTTTGTCTCAAAAATCAGCACCTGTGGACCAAAACCGCGATTTCGGAATTCTTTATAAGCCGTTATCATTAATAAATCACGTTAAAAATTTATCGATGTCGTAAATGAAATCATAATAATTCATTTTTATTAAAATGCAAAACCCTCTATCTGATCATTTTCATTCATGTACTTAATATTTTTGAGAAACAAAACCCTCTATATTTCATAATATCTCCAATAGTGCGAAATTTTAAAAACTAATTAAATGTGAGATTCAGTAGTTGATTTAAAAAAATATTCTAGAATATCGAATTTTTATTACTCTTACATTACGCGAAATAAACAGTTTTTTGGCTCTCCTGAAAAGTTGTGTTTTTTAAGATAGAGGGTTTTGAATATAGGCCCTCGATATACCCTCTATCACTAAGTGGAGGGTATAAAGTGATCAATTGTAACTCGAAAAACATCAATTGTTTTCGAAAAAGATCAATTGCTATTCGAAGAAGATTTGAATTACCATTGATCTATTTCAAAATACAATTGATCTTTTTCGAGTTATAATTGATATATTTCGAATTACTAAAGATCTTTTTCGAATTACAATTGGAATTATCGAATTACAATTGATCCTTTTCGAATTACAATTGATCTTTATCGAATTAAAATTGATCTTTTTCGAATTACAGTAATTTTTTTTCGAATTACAATTGATAAATTTCGAATTACAATTGATAAAATTCGAGTTACAATTGATATTTTTCGAATTACATTTGGAATTTGTGAATTACAACTGGAATTTGTGAATTACAACTGAATGAATATACATACAACTGTGAATTACAATTTTCGAATAACAAGAAGACACTTCGAATTACAATAGTTTTTTTTCGAATTACATCTGTAAATAGTGTAGTAAAAAAAATATTATTCTTCCTGTTCTTGGAATACCCTAAATGTTAGTTTTTCTAACAGCCCAAAAAAAAAGCGAAAATAACCATTATAATATTTTTCCTAAAGTTTATATGAGAACAAGAAGGAAAAGTCTTAAGTTTTCCTTTAAGTTAAGTTACTAGTTGTACTCCATACGTGTGTGTATGTGTAGTATTACTATTCCAAGACATAAGTAGGTTACATAAAGGTTTGAGATTTACAATTTGATGAGAATATGCGAGACTCCAGTTGACATTTTCATTATTACTTGGGGGTTATTATTAAAATTTAGTAAAAAAAAAAGGAAAGCTTACATTGTTATTATAGGGATTTAGTTTTTTTTCAGCTTTTTTATGAAAACTAAGAGGAGATATATTTAATAATTTTTTTATATAAAAAATGCTTCAAAAAAAAATTTTAGGATTTTTAAGGGTAAATTTACACACCATTTATTGCACAGTGTGAGCTTTTATTTAGGAGTACAAAATTCATTATAACCATCAGAAGAACTATTTGTAGTATAAACAAGAATTGTGCAAAAGATAACAACGATTTGAAAAATGCCACGCCCACATCCCATAGATCATTTATTTAGAAGTTTTTGCATTTTTTTCTTTAGCTGATGTCATAAAAGTTTGAATTTTATTATTTGTCGCCTTCGTTTAAAGTTACTTCAACATTCCATAAAGTTTTGAAATTTTTTTGAAAAAAATTGTTTGGAAACGCTTTGTAGAAATTTGCATAAAACAAAACAAAAAGCACAATATTTTGAAGTCAAAAACTCGCTACAACAAAGACTTTTTTGGGTTTGTTTTGCACATATTTTGTATTTTTAGGTTATTTTGAATGTACCAAAATTTTCGTCGATAACATCTGAACCGCTAAACCGATAATATTAACTAATATTTTAAGCTAAAAAAATGAAAAAATTTTTTTTTTCACTTTGTTCGAACTTTCAAATTTTAAGTCAAAAAAGGGACCCAAAGACATTGCCCTCGGTCTAGGACCCCATAAAGTATATATATTATTGATCAGTAATCGATTCTAAGACATTCTAGCGATGCCCGTCTGTCCGTTCGTCCGTCTGTGGAAGACTAGATACAGTCCAAAATAAAAGTGCTAGACTCCTGAAATTTGGCACATATATGTCTTGTGTTCATAGGCTGGTTAAGTTCGGAGATGGGAAAAATCGTACCAGGGGGGAAAAAGTTCCCCCTTGACGAAGTAAACCAACCCATGAAAAAGGTAACTTTATATAGTTTTTTTTTGTATTTTTATGCTTAAAAAAGTTCAAAGTCTTGGACTTGGACCCAGGGGATTTGAAAATGATTTTTTTTTTGGTCCGCCCCTTTTTGTGGGCGTGGATATTAGCATATAATTTATATAATGATGAAATTGTATTTCTTTTGTACAAAAAGCAAAGTAATCAAATCTGTAAAAATGTTTGACCAGAGAGAAGGTGTCCCCAAGGACTCTCAACAAGCCCCCCCTCAAAAAAACCCCTGCAATTTTATTTTTTATTTTTATACCCTCCACTTAGTGATAGAGGCAGTGACGGTCCGTGAAGTTGTCACTGGGTGTTCTCTACTTATTTAAAATATAAAATTTATGTATATAAAATATGTTTTTCTGGACGTAACACGTTCCCGTGATAGACAAAGCCTCAGTTTTAATTTTTTTTATTGACATGCATCCAAAATTAATTTTTGTACTCCATTTATTTGCGAAATAATGCTTTTTGTTAATTGTCGATGTGGTGAGGCAACAAAATGACAATAAAATAGAATTTAGGCTGCATCTCATTAAAAAATGTACAAAACTAGTAACATCCCATCTTTACCTATCTCGGGAATGCGTTAGGTCCATGAAAACATGAATTTTATACTTAAATTTTCTGTTTTTATAAATTAGAGAACACCCAGTGACAACTTCACGGACCGTCACTGGATAGAGGGTATATATAAGTTTGTCATTCCGTTTGTAACTCATCGAAATATCGGTCTGGGACCCCATAAAGTATATATATTCATGATCTCCGATCGATTTAAGACATTCTAGCGATGTCCATCTGTCTGTGGAAATGGTGATCACGGCCAAAATATTACACGGAAATGACGAAGTGGCAGTTTACAGAAGGCGAACGATATACACGAACCAGGGCCGCTTTAAGGTATGGCGGGGCCCTGGGCACACAAGATTTTGGGGCCCCGCTGGAAAGTGAAAAGTCGCATGACAAAAAAAAACATTTTTTTGGTATAAATTCAAAAATTCTTATTACCTGTTTTAAGACAAAGAAACTTAAAAAAAAAAAATATTTTGAGTAGGGATAAACTAGCTCGAGGTCATATTTGTGGTTTTATTGAGATCTTAAAATCTGAAACTTTTTCTATACGAAAAAGTGCATCGGAATCTGAAACTTTTTCTATATAAAAAATGTTTCAGAACAAACTGCAATTTTTTCTATACGAAAAATGTCTCAGAATCTGCGACAATTTCTTTACGAAAAATATTTTAGAATCTGAAAATATTTTTGTACGAAAAATGTCTCAGTATTTGAGATGTTTTTATAAGAAAAACGTATCACATCTAAGACTTCTTCAATGCGAAAAATGTTTCAGAATTTGAAAAAAACTTCTATAAACTTTAGGCTTTTAAAATCTCAGAATCTGAAACTTTTTCTGTACGAAAAATATTTCTCAATCTGAAACTTTTTATGTAGGAAAAATTTTTTTGAATTTGAGACTTTGATATACGACAGATTTCTTCTATAAAAAAAGTTTCAGATGTATACGAAAAATTTTCTTTAAAAACTAATTAAAAAAAAAAATTGCTCCATTTTCGTATTAGCGAATTTGGCACTTCTGGGACCCTTAGGTCAGGGGCCCTGGGCACGTGCCCAGTGTGCCCTTATGGTTAAAACGGAACTGACACGATCGAAAATTTTGCATGTGTTTGTTATTGTAACAACAACAAAATACATGTAAAATTTTCGTTCGTGTGTATCGTTCGCCTTCTGTAAACTGGTACTGAAACTTAACATATTTATTGGAAGTTCTCCCGAGAAGTTTGGTATTGCATTTGAGCGATATCGGTTCAGCGGTTCAAAAGTTATGAACGAAAATGTAAGGACACCTAAAAACACAAAATGCTTTAATTCGACTGCTGGTTGACATATGTGTACATAATTGAACACCAAATAGTATTTTAATAAGTACGAACATATTTAAAAAAAAAAAAAGAAAAAATCGCGGAATTTTTTTTTCGCGGAAATTTTTTTTTCAAAAAATTTTTTTTGAAAGTAATTTCCTTTTAAAAATAAAACTTTTTTGAAATAATGGAGGGTATCACTACATTCGGAATGACCGAATTTAACTTTTTTACTTATTTTTTTTTAACGTTGGCACAGCCGAATTTAACACTCTCACTTGTTTGTGTTAGTGTTGACCGTAAAAGTCAACTTTTCCGACCCCAACGATTTTTAAATTCGAAAAAAAGCTATTTAATTACAATTTTTATACCCTCCAACCACAGTATGGGAGTATATTTTCTTTTTCATTCCGTGTGTAATACAGCAAAATATAGCGTCCTTCCGTCTGTCCGTCTGTAGTTAACACGATGCAGTCCAAAATATGACTTATCTGCCCTGGAAGGTTAAGTTCGTAAATGACCTAAATCGGGCCAGGGGGAAAAAGTTCCCCCTTGAGGAACTAAACCAACCTCTGAAAAACACCGTTTTTATATGATTTTTTGTGTTTTTGTTAAACAAATGCAACACTTTTACGCTACAAGACGTTGAAAGTCCTATAATTTGGACCCAGGGTAGTAAAAATTTCGGTTTTTACGATCCGCCCCCTTTTGAGGGCGTGGATTATAAAAAAAATTTAAATAATAATAAAATTATATTTCTTTAGTGCAAAAAAGCATAAGAACGAATTTGTTTAAATATATTTCGAGGGGAATGACCACTGCTGACCCCCTCAAAACAATACGCCCTTGTTTTTTTTTTGGGCATGTTGGGGGTACAAAAGATTCGACACTCTTACTTGTTTTTTTAATAATTTCAACCTTACTGAGAACTTGTAAAAATTACTTTCGTCTCGTTGTAGTGAAACAGAGCAAAGGTTATGGTGGGAATCAAACCCACGACTTACACGTTAAAGGTCTAGCATGCTAGCAACTATCAAACAGAGCCCCTTTGGCATATACTTAGTAAGCAAATGGATTAAAAAAAAAAAAAATCCAAAAAATTCCTACTAATAATTTCATTTCCAGTTCGAACCTCGTACACATTTATTATTAACTTAATCTGGACGCCATTTAGCTTAAACTAAAGCTTAGTAAATTAACTACAAAACACTTTTATAATATTAAAATTTTTAATGTTTAAACTTTGAAAAAATAGACTAAGAAATATTTTTAAATTTTTTTCCTAAAAAATGCCTATAAATAATATCATTTTCCAGTTCGACTCTCCTAGCAAATTTATTATTAACTCAATCTGGACGTTATTGAGCTTAAATGAAAGCTTAATAAATTATCTAAAAAACACCTTTTTAAAAACAAAGAAATTTTTATTCCCTTTGGTTGGAAAGGCATGCAGTCTCAAAGAGTAGCTCGCATCTTTAAAATCTATTTTCGCCGAAACTCAAGCTAAATTCTATTTTAAAATCAAAAAGTTTATAAAAAAAAACCTTGAAATCATATAAATTCAACATATAATTCTACTTACATTTAAATTTCTTTCAACATAATGGCAACGTAATTTAATATTATTTTATTTTTTTCTTCAACATCATCAAATTGATACATACCTAAAAAGAAAAAAAAGAAGAAGAAATGGAATAGTAAAGATGAAATGTTAACATTAGTATTAATATACATTCAATCAACTAGAAAAATGGTAACAATGGCAGTTAAATTGTTCTATTGATATGCTCATTTTGCAACAACTATTACCACTGCTACTACTACTTTTACTTACAACTACTACACTACTATTCTATTGGTGAATAGGAAAAATATTTCAACCACTATTCATATAGCAGATTAGGGGGGCACTTATGAGGGGAAGTATGAGAAAAATAATTTAAAAAAAATTTCTCAGGATACATTTTATTAATTTTGAGTCGCTGAACAAGAATATCAAAAAAACAAGTAAAAAAAGTTAAATTCGACCTTCCCGAATGTATTTCTACCCTCCACAATGTAAAAAAAGTTAATTTGCAAAAAATTGGGAAAAAAAAATCCGCGAAAAAAATTTTTTGGTGAAAAAAAAAAATTGGGGAAAATTTTGTTTGTGTAAAAAAAAACAAATGTTTGTACTTGTTAAAATACTATTTGGTTAACAATTCTGTTCACATGTGTTAACCAGCAGCCGAATTGAAGTATTTTGTATTTTTAGGTTATGTTGAATGTACCAACATTTTCGAGGTGTCCTTACATTTTTTTTCATAACTTTTGAACCGCTGAACCGATTTCGCTCAAATGCAATACCAAACTACATAGGGGAAAAACAAGTAAATATGCTAAGGCTTAGTCATATCTGTTTAATACTTTGGCCGTGATCAGCATTTCCACAGACGGACAGACAGACGGACATCGCTAGAATGTCTTAAAATAAATCACTGATCAATAATATATATGGATTATGGGGTCTAAGACCATTATTTCGATGAGTTACAAGCGGAATGACAAACTTATATACACCCTCTATCACTTATTGTAAGTGGAGGGTACAAAAATCGGTGGAACGGTTTTTGATACATCGCTATTAAAAATTTGCGGTTCTCGCAAACGTTCAAAATTTTTTTTTTTTAAATTCTAATTAATTTTTATGAAAAAATAAAAATCGGTTTATTCGACCTTTAAAATATTATTTTTGAGTAGGTTTATTCTAGCTCGAGGTCATTATTTCCTTTACTAACTAAAATTTTGATATTCTCATAGAATAATTTTCAAGAAAATTATAAAACAAGTGAGAGTGTTATTCGGCTGTGCCGAATCTTTTATACCCTCCAAAATGTAAAAAAAATAAAAAATAAAAATAAATTGTCAGGGGCGTTTTTTTTTTGGGGGGGGGATGATGGGTGTCGGTGGGGGACTTAGAGAGCACTTCCCCATCACGATAAATATAACAAATGTTTCATTTATTTAACAAAAATACAAAAAAACATATAAAAATAGTGTATTTCTCAGAGGTTGGTTAAGTTCTTCAAGAGGAACTTTTTCCCTCTGGCCCGATTTTGCCCATTCAAGAACTTAAACTGCCTATGAACATGAGACATATTTGTGCCAAACTCAGGAGTCTAGCTGTTTTATTTTGGACTGCATTGTGTTATCTACAGACAGACGGACGGACGAATATTTCGATGCGTTACAAACGGAATGAGAAAGTGAGTATACCCCCATACTTTGGTTGGAGGGTATATAAAAAAAAAGTATAAAAGTTAAATTCGACTTTTCCGAATCTCTGCATATAGTAAATTTTTTAACATGAAATAATTAACTATTTTGATTAAAAATATTTATTTTGAGTAAAAAACTTTTTTTTTGTCATTTTTATAAAATAAAAAGAAAAAAATTACTAATTTATTTTTTTTGAGTGTAAACTTTTTTTCGAGTGTAAATTTTTTTTTTAGTGTAAAAATATTTCTGAGTGACAAAAATACTTTTTAAAGCAATTTTTGTGGCTTACCAATGCTTTTAAAGGTTGATTTTTAAAGATCGATTTTTTTGCAACACATGAATTTAAGGTGAAACCAATCTGAAATTCACGGTTTTTCTAATAACTTTTGAACTACTGTAACGATTTGGCTGAAATTCAGAACCAACCAGACCAGGGTAACGACAAATATATATGCAAAGCTTCAGCAGCCTCAGAATTGTCCTTCCAAAGTTATCATCTTTTTTATCTCATAAATTCACGAAAAACCCTTGCCGAAATTCACTCTATTGCTTATAACTTTTGAACCACTGGGCCGATTTCGCCGGGTTGATATACCAACATGACCAGATAAATGACCAATATATATGCCAAAGGAGCCTCCGTGAAGCCTTTCAAAAGTTAGCGTATTTTCAACAGACAAACAGACGGACGGACGGACATCGCTAGATCGTTTTAAAATCGATCGAGGATTATGAATATATACACTTCCCAGCAAAACTTAGATTACCAAATAAGGTATAAAATAAGGTATAGGATCTCTTATTTTATACATTGCAGCATTGATGATTTTAACAGGCGATGAGACTCAAAGTAATGCATCCACATTATCACAAAGAATACCAGTAAGGTATAAAATAAGTCATAAATTTATAACGAAGAATACGAGTAAGGTGTAAAATATATGATATTTTATAGGTTACGAGAAATGAAATAATATAGCATACCAGAAGATAATATATAAGGTGTTACCAGTAGTGAAAAAGTAATTTTGTATTAAATTTACTCACGTGATTGTAAGTGAGTGTAAGTAGATAAAATATGCTCGTGAGTGTGTGTCGTTAGAAATTTCCTGTCGTGAGCCCATCTCTAGTTTAAACTTATGCATTTTTTTATAAAATAATTATTTTTTATGTTATTGTAATGCATTATGCATCCAATTATAAAAAATACATTATTTCAAACTTTCAAATAATAAATAATGTAACCAAATAACAAATATGAAATACATTTTTTCCCATAATCATGCATTACGTAGCAAATTATTAGTAATGCATTATTTTTCACTTGAAAATAATACGTTGTGGAACAAATGTTTGGTAAGACATCATAAAATAATGCTACAAATAAGTTAAATGCATTACCTGGTAATGTGTTATATAATCACTACCCATTACCAAAGTTTTGCTGGGTTTGTATGGTCCTAGACCAATATTTCGAGGTGTTACAAACGGAATGACAAACTTATATGTACCCTCTATCACTAGAGTGATGGGTATAATTAAAGAGCTTGGGAAAAGCTTTCATTTCAAAATTTCTTTCAGCCAAATTCGATCATGTTGACTCTTGGTAGCCTTCGATCAAAGTTTTGGTTTTTTTAAAAAAATGTTCACCAAAACTTTGATCAAAAGGCGCCATGTGTTAAAATGTTTTGTTTTGTTGGGCATTTTTCAAAAATTCACAACTTTGGTCGAAGGGTGCCACGTAGAGTTGTCAATTATTCACGTTTCAACTTTGTTCGAAAAATTCAAATAATGGTTTTTGTTTGTTCGATTAAACGATGAAATCTAAAAAATTATTCGATTAATCGAGGCGAATTACGAATAAGGGTCAACTGAAGAAAATTTTGGGATTTTTTTTGAAACATTCTTGAACGTAGAAAAAACCACAGTATTTGGCAAATTTCAAATAGCGATATATAGAAAATTATTTGACCGATTTTATTTTTTTTTCGAAATTAATCAATATGTCGTGTCGCAAGACAATTTTTTGTTTACATTTTCAAAAATCCAAAATCTTGATGGCCGGGTGCCATGGGTGAATTAAATCTGATTGGCCTCAAATTTATACCACATCATTTTTGTCATAGGAGAATAAAAATTTTCTCATTCGTTTTTAATCGGAAGAAAAACTTTTTTTGCCATATAAAAAAAAATGCCAGTCTATTCCTACATATATAGAATTTTTTTTTGCAAGCAAATGAACTTGAATGATAAATATCCAACTAAATTGATGTGAAGTGTCAGTATAAAACGCCATTATAGCATCCATTTAACTTACAACACTTTGCACTTTGGTGTGTCCATAAGAAGAAAAAAAAGAAGACGAACGCAAACCAAAAATAAACCCAAGAAGCAGAAGAGCAACTAAACAACGGAAAAAATATTCAAACCATCTAAAAAAAAAAACAAAAAAGAGAGATTGGAAAAATCAAGAATCAACAAAATACTTAAATGTAAAAAACTATATCAAAAAAAAACAAGTAGAAAAATTAAATTCGACTTGGCCGAATCTATGAATACCCTCCACAATGCCCTTTTTAAGTTATAGTAAATTTTCTAGAGTGAAAAAATAACATTTTTGATTAGAAATATTTTATTTTGTGTAAAAAAACTTTTTATTTTAACTAATTTTTGAAAAAAAAAAAAATAATTTACTAAATTTTTTTTTGAGTGTAAATTTTTTTTTGAGTGTAAAATTTTTTTCGAGTGTATTTTTTTTTTTCTTTTAGTGTAAAAATATTTTTGAGTGACAAAAATGCGATGTAAAATATTTTTGTGACTTACCAATGTTTTTAAAACATGTTTAACGGGTTTTCAACACGTGAATTTAAGGTGAGGCGAATCTGAAATTTACGGTTTTGCTAATAACTTTTGAGCCACTAGACCGATTTGGCTGAAATTTAAAGCAAAGCGGACCTCAAGAACGACAAATATATATGCCACACTTCAGCACCCTCAGAATTGCTGTTCGAAAGTTACCGTGTGTTTTATGTCGTAAATTCAAAAAAAACCCTTGCCGAAATTCACTCATTTGCTTATAACTTTTGAACCACTGGACCGATTTCGCTGGATTGCAATACCAACCTGACCAGGTAAATGCCCAATATATATGCCAAACTTCAGGAGCCTCCGTAAAGTCTTTCAAAAGTTAGCGTGTTTTCAACAGACAGACAGACAGACAGACAGACAGACGGACAGACGGACGGACGGACGGACGGACGGACGGACGGACGGACGGACATCGCTAGATCGTCTTAAAATCGATCGAGGATCATGAATATATATACTTTATGGGGTCCTAGACCAATATTTCGAGGTGTTACAAACGGAATGACAAACTTATATATACCCTCTATCACTAGAGTGGAGGGTATAAAAATTGCAAAAAAAAAAAATCTAGTGAAAATGAAACTGATTGAACACAATTTCCACACTCAAACTCCTACAAGAAAAAGATAGTTAATAAAAGTAACCGAAAGGATAAAGAAATGGAAAATCAAAAACATTAGCAAAAATAGGCAGAAGTTAGTAGGAGTTAAATCGTTGGAGTTGAACACTAAATATACGAAACTGTTAAAAAAAATTTGCAGGGGCTTTTTTATGGGAGTTCGGGACACCTTTCCCATCTCGTAAAATGTTGAAAACTCTTATTTTTAATCATAAACATTATTTTTTATCCAAATTGGTCTCAAAAGTTAAAAAATGTTAAGACTGGTATCTTAAAACGCGATTTTGGTCCACAGATGCTAATTTAATCAGCATTGTTGGACCAAAATCGTGTTTTAATATTTTCTTCATATTTTTTTACATAACATACTTAACATTTTCCAACTTGTGAGATCAATTTTGATAAAAAATAATTTTATATTTAAAAATCAGCAAAAATTGTAGTTTGGAATTCGAATTTTTAAGCCGGATTTGTTTAAAAAATTTGGACATTAATTTTGGTCGAAATCATTGGCGATTTAAATGTACGTATTGGTCAAGTTCAACAACTGTTTGATGAAAGATGTTTAAGTGCCTTCCATGCATATTCTGGTGGAAAACAATCTAAAGATTTGGAGGTAAACTGTAAAGGTAAAAAATTATTAGAATTTTGTGAGGACTATAATTTAATAGTATTAAATGGTGTTACTAAAGGGGATGAGGTTGGCAATTTAACATATATAAGTGGCGTTGGGCAGTCGGTTAACGACATATGCGCAGTTTCGCAGGACCTGATTGGACTTGTAGAATCCTTTACAGTAGGTGATGAAATACGGTCTGACCATATGTCAGTTTGTGTAAACTTAAAAATTAACGTACAAACAAGTCAAAAAAAACAACAACTATTACCAAAACTACAGTGGAGACATCACCTATCTGAACAGTTTACTCAAAATGTGTTAAAAAATCTAGGCAAAACAAAAGAGCAAAAAGATGTACTCGAAATGAACGATTTTATAGACATAATACGTAAATCTACAAAACAAAATGTGTCGAGTAATCCCGTATTCACTGCAAAAAATAATTGGTTTAACTGGAAATGTTATAGAGCCAGAAAGCTATCATTCGATCTTTTAAAAGAATACAAACAAAATGGTGAACCAGAAACAAAAAATAAGTATTTAAAGGCAAATCAAAATTTTAAAATGACGTGTATAGCAAGAAAAGATGAATATTATAAAGAGCTAGAGGGAAGGCTTAACCAGGTAAATGATAGTAAATCTTGGTGGAAAATTGCAAACGAAATAAGAAACCAAAATTCTTTAGAGATTTCAAATATACTGTCATCAGATTTTAGATTGTATTTTATGGAACTGCTAAATCCACTTCAAACATCTAACGATATACACTATGCACCACCATATAAAACTGATAGCTTTTTAGATTGTAATATAACAACTGCTGAAATATACCAAACACTTAATAAGGCTAAACTTAACAAAGCTCCTGGAAATGACAGAGTACCATATGAATTTTTTAAAAATGCACCGAATGAGTTGATCGTGGAACTGGCTAAAGCCTATAATAATTTGTTTAATAATACACAGATAGATCAAGCTTTCATAACAAGTGTAATATTTCCGATTTTTAAAAAGGGTGATAAAAGTGAGCCGAGTAACTATAGGGGAATTTCCTTTATGAACACCATTGCCAAAATTATGACGGGAATTATTGCAGAAAGATTGTACGAGTGGGTCTCTGATCACAATATACTCTCGGAATTCCAAGCGGGGTTCAGAAAAAACTATAGCACGGTGGATAACATTTATAACTTAACAACTATTGTGAACCTTAAATTACAAGAACCAAAAAAAAAAATTTATGCATTTTTCGTGGATTTTAAAGCGGCGTTTGATAAAGTTGCAAGAAATTTGTTATTTTATAAACTTCACGCAATTGGTATATCAACGAAAATGGTAAATTTTATTGAAGCATTGTATAAAAACACACATTGTACAGTTTGGAATGGAACTGAGCTGTCAGATAGTTTTGAGACCATTTCGGGCGTCAAACAAGGATGCTTGTTATCCCCTTTGCTCTTCTCGCTATACATAAATGATCTTCACGAACACCTTGGTGGTGGTGTACAAATTGGTAATATGAATATACGTCTACTTTTATATGCTGACGATATCGTTTTAATAGCAGATGAGGTTAAGGTACTGCAAGAGATGATACAAAATCTAGAAATTTACTGCAATCAATGGAATCTAGAAGTAAATTTATTGAAATCAAAGACAATGGTATTTAGAAATGGTGGAAGGAAAGCGAACGATGAAAAATGGTACTTTAATGGGATAGAAATAGAAAATGTTTCAGAATACTGCTACCTTGGTATGATTTTTACTCCTAAATGTGTCTTTACAAAACATGTGGAGAATAGAAACAAAGCCGCAAAAAATTGTATCAACTCAACGTGGAGTAGTTTTTTAAATAAAAACGATATATCTTTTCGATCGAAAAACCATCTTTTTAATGCAGTGTGTAGGTCTATACAATCGTATGGTGCACAAGTATGGGGGCACTCATATTTCAAAGAAGTTGATAATCTACAAAGGTATTTCTTGAAACGTATTATGAAATTACCAAAATTTACACCAAATTATTCACTTTTAATTGAATCCGGAATGGATGATTTACACCTTTTTACCCTAAATCTGCATTTACAATACATCGCACGTACACTTTTTGAATATTCTGATTCTCGACTGCCACATAAACTTAGTTTATTAGCTTTAGCTAATAGTGCGTCCTGGGTAGAAGTTTTGAACAACTTGGGTAGTGTGTATGATATACAATGGTCTGCAAACATTACCCTAGAAGAATGGAATGAAAAACACTATTTACTGATTGAAGCAATTCGAAATAAAAACGTACAAAACCGAATTTCCAGACAACAACAAACAGGATCGTTCTATAAACTACTAAATCCTTCGGTATCGTATTTATATTTTCATGATAATAATAGTCAATCAAAAATATCGTGGATTTTTAAAGCACGATGTGACTTAATAGATCTAAATGGCTCCTACTTTTCAAGAAGAAACGAAAAACAATGCTCTCTGTGTAATACAAAGGAAATTGAAAACATTCAGCACTTTATTGGTAGATGCCCTGTTTTAAATAGCTTCAGACAAAAATGGTTTCGAAAAATAATAATATCAGAAAACGAATTAATAAATATTTTAAATGGCGAAAATAATTGGGACTTAGTTACCCAATACATTATTAATGCTTTGACTTACCGCAAATCACTAATATTAGAATACAATAATTAAGAAAAATATGTAAACTTTTTAAATTATATCGAGTCAATCTCTTTTCCGGCTAACGACATCTGTCACAGCCGTATATTCTTTTTAAGATTTATGTAATGTTATTTAAGAAAAAACATTATTTAATAAAGAATTCCTACTACTACTACTACTACTTTAGGTCGAAATACGTAATTTTTTCCAACTTTAATTGCTGGTTGCCGACTGCAGATGACCTTTCAAAAATTTTTCATAAATATTCCCATAACCAGCTCTAACGTGGCCATCGTTTGGCAGGTATTACGACAGGAAATTTTAAAATTTGACGGGACGCCCTACTGATCAATAATAAATATATCGATTATTTACTTACATAGTGCCATAACTCAAAAAAGTGGTTTTTGAGATAATGATACAGAGTTATTCGTTATATTATGCTTTATATTGTGTCATAAGTTCGTATTAAAATCTTTCTACGTACCGGCCTTTTTCAATGGAAACCCAGTTTTAATTTTAAACTTTAAACGCGTTTTCTGCGAATTCAAACATTTTGAGTTATGACACTATGCAAGTCAATAAGCGATATGTACTTTATGGAGTCCTGGCCCGATATTTTGATGCGATACACATGTAATGGACATTTTACCCCAATTTTATCAATTTGTTCCCCTTTTTATACCCTCCAACTACAGTATGGGGGTATACTCACTTTGTCATTCCGTGTGTAACGCATCAAAATATCGGTCTAGGACTCCATAAAGTATATATATTTATGATCAGTGATCGATTCTAAGACATTCTAGCGATGTTCGTCCATCCGTCCGTCTGTCCGTCTGTAGTTAACACGATGCAGTCCAAAATAAAAGAGCTAGACTCCCGACATTTGGCACAAATACTTATGTCTTAAGTTCCTAGGCAGGTTAAGTTCGTAAATGAGCAAAATCGGACGAGAGGGAAAAAAGTTTCCCCTTGAAGAACTAAACCAACCTCTGAAAAAGACATTTTTTTGCATGATTTGTTTGTGTTTCACTCAAAAAATTATGACGGTAGATTGCACTACAAAAGATAGTTAAAACTACTACATTTGTTGTTGTTTAGGCGTCCACTACATTTTACGGTAAAATCAACCAAAAATTGTTGTTGTTTTTAACTATTGATTAACAACTACAAAAAACGGTAAAAACTACTTCAAATTACAGTTGTTTTTACTGTAACTCAAATTGTCTGAATTTTCTTTTAAACGTCAAAAACGATTCAAATTATTTGTAAATAATTGCATCTGAGACTTCCAACTCGTTCAACACATCCGTTTTTCTAAAAATTGTATATACTAAAAACAACTACATAAAACAACTGTTACCACAATGTAGTAATTTTTTGCATTTATTTTTTAAACGACTATAAAAATAGTTGTTTGAGATTTTTCATACAAAAACAACAGAAGTTGTAGTTGAAAACAACTACTACTTACTACACAATAGGGTTATATAGTCGCAACAAAAAGTCGACTTTTCGACTTTTCGACTTTTTTCAATTTCTAAAAAGTCGATTTTTCGACTTTTCGACTTTTTTCAAAATTTAAAAAGTCGACTTTTTTCGACTTTTCGACTTTTTTCGACTTTTCGACTTTTTTCGACTTTTTAACTTTTTTTTTTAGTTTTGACTTGTTCTAAGCATTTAGGTGCTATTTTTTTTGCTTGTATTTTATTTATCAAAAAAAGTCGAAGAAATCGAAAATGTTGAAAAGGTTGAAAAAATCGAAAGCAAAAGAGTCGACTTTCGATTTATAGAAACCTGTCACTGAGATATTAACAATAATCAAAAATATTGGTAAATATTGCACTTAACACTTTCTAACTCATGAATTTGGCATTGACATTTTTGCTTCACATACAAAATACATGGAAATACCAATAGCTTCAGTTGTTATTAAACTCGGCTCTCATTTGAATTTTTTTTCAGAAGAAAGAAATTATTTTCATCTGACAAAAGTAAAAAAAAAAAAATCAAAAAAAAAATTCGAAAAAAGTCGAAAAAAAGTCGAAAGCAAGAGTCGACTTTTCGACTTTTTAAGAACAAAAAAGTCGATTTCGACTTTTCGACTTTTTCATACAAAAAGTCGATTAATCGACTTTTCGACTATAGAACCCTACTACACAAACGACCGGCATGTAATAACTGCAATAATTTTCTAAGTGTTTTGTTTAACAAATGCAACATTTTTATACTACAAGAAGTTCAAAGACCTGCATTTGGACCCAGAGAATTAGAAAATGTCGTTTTTTCGGTCCGCCCTCCATTTATTGGCGTGGAATAATTTATTTTTTTTAAATATTGATACACTTGTATTTCTTTTGCGCAAAAAGCATAAGAATGGATTTTTAAACACATATTCGAGAGGAAATTTGCCCCCAAAATTACAACTACCGCCCCCCCCCCAAAAAAAAAGAAAACGCCCAAACTACTGTTCTTAAAAAGTGCATTAAAAAAGTACCATTTTTAGTACCATCCAAAAAAGTACCTATTGAGACCATGTTTAAAAGCATGGTGGTTTTTTGTAGATGTTTTTGAGAATTTTGAATTTTTCAGATTCTGAAAATTTTTTGCTTTGTTGAATATTCCTAAGGGTTGACAAAAACGTTCACCTTGCCGATTTTCTCATATATGCTACTGAAAATTCTATAAAATACGCCATTTGCAAAAAACTTCCTTTCAAAATTTTCCTTAAATAATTTAAATTTGTTTTTCCGTTAAACTCGTTAAACAATAACGTTTCCGCACGATTTCATTATATTTTTATTTTATTTAGTTATTTCTACAGAATCTCAAAAAAAATAAATATACGAATTTTCCATATAAAGTTACGTAAATAAAACAAAAAAAAATAAAAAATCCCCTATACAACTCATTCTTGCCACATATTCTCGCTATTCATACATGATTGTATTGTCTACAAACTTTTGGCACATTCACCATTCATGAATGTGCAATTTCTGGCAATGCGGCATTTTTTCGATTGAATTATGCGACGTTAGCGCATTTACAATCAACTATGAGTTTTTTTTTCCGAAATTTTTTATTGTCTTTAGTTTCTTCCTCCTTAAATACTCTCACCCACAATTTTTGTGGAAATTCTAAATGGTCCTTTTGGTATTCAGCCTCATAAGTTAGAGATGACATAGACATTGATGGAAAAAATAAGTTTGTATTAAAAAAAAAAAAAACACTAATACTTAGACAAAATTTTAAATCTGGAAAAGGAGTAAAAAAACTGGCTGTGGCGAATCTTTGATACCCTTCAACATGTAAAAGAATTAAAAAAAATTGGAAGGAGTATTTTTTGGAATAGGGGAAGAGGGACTTTATGGAACAAATCCCCCTCAAGATAAATGTTGACAATCAGAAAAATTATGGTTTTATTTACTTAATAAATACAAATTTATCATTAATAAACTTTGTTTTCATATCCACGCCCCCAAAAAGGGGCGAATGTTAAGTGCAGGTCAATGTAGCTCATATGACATGTAAAAAAGTTGTATTTTTCTGGGATTGTTTGAGTTCTTCAAGGGAAAACTTTTTCGACTCTGGTCCGATTTTGCACATATACGAATTTGACCAGCCTATGACCATAAGACAAATTCGTGAGAAACATCAGGGGTCTATTTTTTTGGTTTGGACTGGATCATGGTTGCTACAGACAGAGGAACGGACGGGCATTCATATCATAATATCTTTAAATCGATCAAGGATCAGTAATATTTATATTTTATGCGGTCCCCGACCGATATTTTAATGCGTTACAAATGGAATGACAAACTGAGTATACCTCCATACAGTGGCTGAAGAGTATAACATTCGCAACACAAAAAAATTTACGTAGGGCTGCAAAGAAACAAAATACAGGCTGTAGGTAAAACCAATTGTTTATCTAGCAGTCAACGGATGGATGTTGTAGGCGCCCTTTATAGGAATACAACAATATTGTATGTTTAACTTGTCATTGTATGCTGCGTTGTTTCCGTTCATTGCTTTTATACATAGTTTTTTTTTTTTTGTTGTCATTTCTCTCTCTGATTTCTATGCTAACCATGCAACACCAACATCATCAGTACACCATCATTATAACGTTTTTCAAATTGTTTGTCAACTATACGTATACGTACTTTTTTGCTATTGTTTGTCGAACGAGGGATCTAAAAAGGATTTCATAACATTCGAAAAGGAGTATTAAAGAAATGTAATACACTTAAGATAATATTACCGTTTTTGGAACGCCATTAAGCAAAATGTACTTTTTTAGTACATTTTCGATCAAGGGTACTTTTTGAAATAGATTAAAAAAGGTAGCTATTTTTTAGTACTTTTTATAGTAAGTTGAAAAAAAATCAATTTCAGAACACTTTTGATATTTTTTTTTTTTACGGATTTAATATTTTTAGTACTATTTCCAGAAAAAAAGTAATTTTTATCAAGGATTATCCACTAATATAGGATGTGAAGAAACATAAAATTGTGCATAAAAAAGTACCATTTCTTTAAAAATGTACCAAAAACAATAATTTTTGAAAAAGTTCTAAAAAGTACATTCTTTTGCTAGTAAATGGTACTTTTATTAAAATTGTGCTTTAAAATGCACACTTTTTTTAAAAATGTACCAAAAACAATATTTTTTTAATGGTTCTAAAAAGTACGTTTACTAATGTTTCAGTAAATGATATTTATATTTTGCACTTTGGAAGAACAATAGTTCGCCGAAGAAAGTGTTTTTTTACACGTTTGAAAATGAGAGGTAACATAAACTTTTTTTAAAATGTTTGCGGAACTTTATTTTGTTTAAAAGTATCTAATTTTGTTCAAAAAGTACCTTTTTTCGAAAGTGTACCAAAAATTTCATTATATCTAAAAATGTCCTAAAAAATAGTTTGTTTTCAAATCACTCCTCCCAAAAACCGAATTATTTTCACTACGAAAATGTCTCAGAATCTGAGTTTTTTCGACAGCAAAAACGTGTTAGAATTTAATAGTTTTCTATACTGCAAATGTCTCAGAGTGTGAAAATTTTTCTATACGCAAAAAGATGACTCACAAACTGAAAATGATTTAAAAATGTACAAAATGTTCTAATTATGTACTTTTTTTAAGCGTACTAAAATTGTACCTATTTTATCATGTCTTCGAAAATATTCTAAATAAATATATTTTGCACTTCTTTTAAAAAAGGATGTTTGTGGTACACTTTTGAAAAAAAATTTTGAGCTATTTTTCTTTTTGGAGTCTATTAAAAATGTACAAAAAAAAAGTACATTTTATACAAAAATTTTAAAAATATGTCAAAAATATACCACAAAGCATTTATTTTTGTGTTTAAAGAGAGAGAGAGAGGGCATTTGTTTTAGATTTTAAAACACTTTTACAGTTCAGATTCTAAGACATTTTAAAGTCTAAAAAAAGTTTGAAATTCTAAGACTTTTTTCCATAAAAAAAAATCTCAGGTTCTGAGACATTTTTCTGCATAGAAAAATTCTCAAGTTCTGATACATTTTTTTGCATAGAAATATTCTCAGATTTGATACATTCCTTAAATGACGTTTTACGCCAGCATTTATAGACTCTGAGGTCCGTTGTGATACCACGGAAGAGTAACAGATTCCTACTATGAAACTGAACTTTGACATCCGACAAATGAGGAAGATCGTGCAGCTCCCTAGGCCCCAGTGAAGCAAGCAAGACATATAAAGTGTTCGGTAGTTTCCAACTTCTCATCTATGCAACTCCATCAAAAGTCATTTGACCGCGAAGTCTCTACCCTTGGAAACAACATCAGCTCATTTGTACTCTTTTGACTAAGATAACGCCAAATCTGTCGTCCTTCCATGTGCCCATCTCTGATTAGCCATAGATTTTGCTTACCAGTTTCTACAGGGATACGAACTCATTCCAATTCTGTTGGAACTTGTAAGGTAGTTTCCAGTCTTGCAAGCTCATCGGGTTTGCAATTCCCTGGAATGTCTCTGTGCCCTGGGACCCATAAGAGTCGTATGTCATACAGCTTGGCGATCTCATTTAAAGACGTGCTGTAGTTAAGGGCAGATCTTGGTTTTAGAAACATTGACTCCAAGAACCTGACCACAGCTTGACCGTCAGAATAGATGTTGACTGCGGTTGTAGACAAGACATTGCAACTCAACCAGTAAGCTACTTCCTTAATTACCAGTATCTCTGACTGGTAAACACTGCAATGTTCTGGTAAGCTTCGGGCCAGGCTCAACCCGAGCTCTCCCGAATAGACTTATTTGTTCGTGTAGCTTCATTTGTTCGTGTAGCTTTAACTATCACTGAAAAAATGTATAAAATGCTGTTCATCCAATACTCCCTGGTTGGTATAATAGTCATAAGCGGCGCTCAAAAAGGCTCATAGAGGGAACACAGTCCAAATTTTGTGGTACTCTCATCTCTTTCAAGATCGAGCTATGGCCACAATCGCTGCTCTTCCATTGCAGTGTTCTATTCAGTCGAATTGCCGACGTAGCAGCATACTGCCTACCCACACATCGACGCCACTCTCTGTTCCTTCGTGATAAAGACACAGTTTGTCAATGAACGACTTTAGGGTTGAAGCCTCATCGTTTTCTAATGGCTCTTTTACAGAAATATAAAGCAATCGTTGCTTTTCTCATCCGTTTCTCAATATTACGCCTAAAATCAACTTCTATCTAGAAATACTCCAAGATACTTGGCTCCATCTGAGAAGGCTCCATCAGTGCCGTCCAGATAAATAGGATCAAAAACAGGAAATTATTTTTCCTTGTAAACAAGAAAAGCTCTGTTTTACTTGGATTAACTCCCAGACCACAGACCGGTCTAAATGTGCAAGAGCATTTAGGCAGATCTTTTAGACAACCCTGAAGAATATCCCTTAATGTTGACAGGTGATCTCCATTTTCCGTATGTAGAGATCATACAGGCTGAGATATGCCGGGATTATACCATCAGGTCCAGGGGATTTATTGGGCCTAAATCTTTTATCGCCCACATTAATGTTGTCATATTTATTATTTCCGAACACATTTCAGATGCTTTGGCGTCAGAACATTCCAAAGCTTGAAACCGTGTCATGGAATTGCCTGGGAAATTCGTGTTTAGAAGGAGATCCAGCGACTCCTCACATTAGACAGATCACACCTCATTAGGGTCTTTCAGGTATCGCAAGGAGCAAGAACATGAATCCAAAATGATCATCTTGTAACTCTTAAGTTGCAGCATATTTTCAGACAAGTCCTCATCCGCTCTTGATGATTTTGCCTTATTAAAGGGTTATCTGCAGGAATCTCTGCTCTTCTGCAACTCATTACCTTTTCTCGGTTCCTAAGACATTTGTCCGTATAGACAAATTCTCAGATTCTGAAACATTTTTTCGTATAGAAAAATTCTTAAATTAATTTTTGCTAAAGAAAAGTTCTTAAATTCTGAGAAATTTTTCGGTACAAAAGAGTTCTCAAATACTGAGACATTTTTCCGTATAGAAAAATTCTCAGACTCTGAGAAAGTTTTCCTTATAGAAAAATTCTCAGATTCTGAAACATTTTTCCGAATAGAAAAATTTTCAGATTCTGAGACATTTTTCCTATGTAGAAAAAGTCTTAGATTCAGACACATTTTGCCTTTTAGAAAAATTTTCAGATTCGGAGACATTTTTCCGTATAGAAAAATTCTCAGATTTTGAGATATTTTTTCGTATTAAAAATTTTTAGATTCTGAGAAATTTTTCAGAATTTAAAATTTTTCAGTTTCTGCGACATGTTTCACCTTAGAAAAACGGCTAGATTCTGAGACATTTTTCTTAGGGAACAACTCTCAGATCCGGAGACTTTTTATACCCTCCAACCACAGTATGGGGTATAGTCACTTTGTCATTCCGTTTGAAGCTCATCGAAATATCGGTCGGGGACCCCATAAGGTATATATATTATTGATCCATGATCGATTCTAAGACATTCTGTGAATGTCCGTCCGTCTGTCTGTAGATGGCACGATACAGTCCAAAATTAAAGAGCTAGCCATTTGGCATGAATATGTCTTATGGTCCTAGGCAGTTTAAGTTCGTAAATGGGGAAAATCGGCTCAGGGGGAAAAAGTTCCCCTTTGAAGAACTGAACCAACCTCTGAAAAAATACACTTTTTTACATGTTTTTTTGTATTTTTGTTAAATAAATGAAACATTTGCTATATTTATCGGGATGGGAAGATGCTCTCGACGTCCCCCACTGACCCCCATCACCCTCTCCCCCCCAAAAAACAAACGCCCCTGACAATTTTTTTTTTTAATTTTTTTTACATTTTGGAGGGTATAACAGATTCGGCACAGCCGAGTTTAACACTCTCACTTGTTTTATATAGAAAATTCATTGATTCCTATAAAATTTTCCGTATAGAATTTTTTTTTAGATTTTAAGTATTTGTTTTTAATAAATTTTCTTGCATCCCTCGTTATAAACAGTTTGCTTTATTTTTTTTTTGTCCTTTTTTTCATATCCCCCAAACTACATTTAATTTTTGAGTGTTTGTTGCAGCAACAGCATCAACGGCAAGCAAGTAACAGCTGCTGCTATATCCGTTTGCTGTTCGTTGTCGGTGTTCATACAGCATCCAAAGTTCCCGTTCATCTCTGAAGAGGCATAACACAAACTGATGCCTAACTGTTTTAATTCTTGTGTTTTTTTGTTAAACAAAACTGTGAGCCTACGGTCTTCCCCTCTAGATTCGTACGTACGCAGACAAATTTGTTTAAATATATATTGTTGGTATTGGATTGTATAGATATTTTATGTTGATATCTTTCTTCTGCTTTAAGCCTGATGATGCCTGAACCTGCCATTCATGCATCCTTCCAGCTAGCCTGCTGCCTTTTCAGTCGGCCTGCCTTCCTGACTAACTGTTTGCATTTATGCCAGTTTTGCTTGTCTGCCTGTTTCGCTTTGTCTGCCTTCCAGTTGTAGTTGTCGAGCATGTAAAGGAGTCGTAGTCGTCCGTCGTATTGTTTGTTCTTTGGCTCACATGCAACGTGAACTTTTTTTCCACTTCATTGCAATTTCAACTATTCCCAATTGTCTGGTTTTATGATTGTGTGTGTGTGAGTTTAAATTTTATTTGTTCATTTATACCAGAAAATTCTTATGTGTTTGTGTGCGTGTGTCAATGTTTGTTTACAATATTTGTTTCTTTGTATATGTGTAGCTTTTGTATAAGTCGGATTTTTTTTTCATTTTTTTAACAAAAAATTTCGCTTTCGTTTGTAATTTTCTTGATTTTAAAAGAAAATTAAGAAAACTTGTTTTTCCTTTTTTGTCTGTAGAAACAAATGTTTACAATAGTATTAATGTGTGTGTGTGTGTCTGTAGTGGTGTCTTTGGGAATATGTGTGTATTTTATTTATAAACTGTTGACTTTTATTGTTTGGTATGTTTTAGAGAAGAGATGAGAAAGTGTATTCGAGGTTACACGTATAGGACCATACTATGATCAGTTTGTTAATTAATATGATTGCTACAATCATGAATATGATAAATATGATTGTCACAATCAGTTCTCTGCTTTAGAGAAGTAATAAAGCGACAGTCTGCAGAAAATAAAAGCAATACACATTAAATTCTTACTCAAAAGAAGGTTGTTTTGTCCTATTGATAGAATTGTAAAAGAAAGAAACATTTCTAAAATTTCAGAACCTCCGTTTTGTTTCACTTATTCAGTAAAATTTAAATTTTTATCGAATGTAACCGCCAGAGTAAAAATTTTTTTATATATTCTTATAATAATAATATAATAAGTTTTGATATAAACATATATTTTGTAATATAATTATATATTAATTGATCTATCATTTGATCCTAAAAATGGAGGATCCCAAAATATATAAAAATATCTTATTAGATCAAATTTGATATTATTAGACATAATAAGATCCCAAAAATGGAACGGTAAGTTTCATCTAATTTGATATTGAAGATCATATTAGATATAATAAGATAAAATTATATACTATTATATCTTATTGGATCTAATTTTTTTTATAATATCAAATTAGATAATATTTGCCGTTCTATTTTTGGGATCTAATTATATCTAAATATATCAAATTTGATCTAATAAGATATACTCATTTATTTTTGGATCCTCCATTTTTGGGATCAAATGATATATGGCGCCGTTTAATTTTTTTAGGGTATAATTATAGTTTTCGGATGAAATTGTATCCGTCATATTAAAACTAATCTAATCTTATCCATTTTTCGGATCAGTACTGATCCTTCAAATTTTTACTCGGACGGTATTTCTAACTCATGCGTGCTGGGTTAGCTTTTCAATCATACACTTGCTCATCTCTATTACATTCTACGTTTCTTTTTATACAGTTGAGTTTATTTTATAATGAAAAATACTTGTATTTGAACTGTGGCGTATACTTGTTATTAATTTTTTGATAATGAAAAGTTTGGTTTTTTACTTTATTGAATGGTGCAGCATGGTAGTTCTTAAGTTATCAAATAATTGGCATTAAATATTTGAACAAATGACATACCATGAAATTAAAGTAATACTTCGTTTAAAAATCTTATTTTGGGGATGTTTTAAACAATCTAAAAAATTAAATAATAACACAGACCAACACTAAAAAATTGTCAGAAAATTTTCTCAGAATTTAAAAATTATTTTTTAATGTCTGTCTGTCTGTGGAAAATGCTGTCGCGTACAAAATATTGAACAGAGATGACTGAAACTTAACATATTTATTGGAAGTTCTCCCGAGAAGTTTGGTATTGCATTTGAGCGATATCGGTTCAGCGGTTCAAAAGTTATGAACGAAAATGTAAGCACACCTCAAAAATTTCAGTACATTCAACACAACCTAAAAATACAAAATGCTTTAATTCGGCTTCTGGTTGACATATGTGAACATAATTAAACACCAAATGGTATTTAGACAAGTACGAACATATTTTTTGACAAAAAAAGAAAAAAAATCGCGGATTTTTTTTTACCAAAATTTTTTTTCGCGGAAATTTTTTTTTTCAAAAGTAATTGCCTTTTAAATAAAGTTTTTTGCAATAATCTTTTTGAAATTGTGGAGGGTATCACTACATTCGGCAAGGCCGAATTTAACTTTTTTACTTGTTTTTATTGAAACAAGTAGAAAAATTAAGTTCGACTTGGTCGAATCTATGAATACCCTCCACAATGTCATCTGATAGTAATTTTCTAAAAAAAATTCAAAAAATTGCATCACAAATTTTTTATTAGAAATATATTATTTTGAGTAAAACTTTTTTTAATCAATCAAATTTTTTTGAGTGTAAAATTTTTTTGACTGTCAGCATTTTTTTGAGTGTGACATTTCATTAAAAAAAATATGTATACATTTTTTTTTGAGTGTAACATTTGTTTTACATAGTGTAAATATTTTTTTTAGTGTACAATTTCTTTGAGTAACAAAATTATTTTGTAAAATATTTTTGTTGTTTTATACCTATATGCAATACAAAAAAAAATATTTCACATATTACCCTCTTTTTATTTTACTTCATTTGACTTTTCCAAAAATTCTTACTAAACACCGTTACATACAGTTACAAAAACAATAACAAACCAATAACAAATATTTACTTGTCTAACAACTAAACTGCACCCCACGACAAGAAAACAAACAACAACAAGTATTAAAAAACTGGTATTTCACCATGCTCTTAAAACTTGTTTAACGGGTTTTCAACAGTTTAAGGTGAAACAAATCTGAAATTCAGTGCTTTGCTTATAACTTTGGAACCACTGAACCGATTTTTCTGAAATTCAAAACCAAACAGCCTTGGGGAACGACAAATATATATGCTAAGCTTCAGCCCCCTCAGAATTGTCTTTCGAAAGTTATAGTAGTTTTAATCTTGTAAATTCGAAAAATACCCTTGCCGAAATTTACTCTTTTGCTCATAACTTTTGAACCACTTGACCGATTTCGCTGGATTGCAATACCAACCTGACCCGGTAAATGGAGAACATATATGTCAAACTTCAGGAGCCTCCGTAAAGTCTTTCAAAAGTTAGCGTGTTTTCAATGGACAGAAAGACAGGCGGACAGACGGACGGACATCGCTAGATCGACTTAAAATCGATCAAGGATCATGAATATATATACTTTATGGGGTCCTAGACCAATATTTCGATGTGTTACAAACGGAATGACAAACTTATATATACCCTCTATCACTAGAGTGGAGGGTATAAAAATGTGGAAAAATATATTAGAATCTGAGAACTTTTCTTAACGAAAAATGGGTAATTAGTTTTATTGAAAAATATCACAGAATCTTTTCTGTCCCAGCAAAAACTTGGTAATGGGTACCCCTTCCTGTCTCGCTTACGTGGTAATGGCTTTGAATACCACTAATTACCATTAGCATTACATTACGTCAAAAAAGGCAAAATGTGGTTACCTCCAATGACATCACCGTGTTAAAGTAATTAACACTGAAATTGGGAAGTAACTAGTTACTCATATTTTTGCTAACCCCTTAAGTTAATTACTTGGTAAGCGAAGTTTTTGCTGGGGTATTTAAAAATGTCTTCGATTTTAGAAATTTTTCTATAGAAATGATGGGTCTTAATGAAGAATTCCAAAATTTTTGACTAAAAAAAACACTTTTTCGGTCTTACCTATTTTAATTGTCTTAAAAATTGGTATATATGTTCTTCTGATTTTTGTTATATTTCCGTTTTTGTTATTTAGTAAAAATTGTGAATGGTTCGCGTTTTATCGCTGTTCAAAGTTGGTATTTTGCAATAATTGTATGATAAATACACAATGTTTAAATGATCATATCTTTGGAACGCATCATCCGAAATAAAGCGCAAAATAATGGTTATGTCCTGTACTTAAAAAAGAATTTTGAAAAAGGATAGGATGCTTTGCAAAAAAGCATATTGAATTTAAAAAAATGTCCTTAGTTTGCAAATATCTCAAAATGAGTATCTTTAATTTTCCTATATTTTTTTGCACATATAGCCCAAAACGTACTTAACATATGCAAATCCCAAATTGGGGTGATAAGCGGTTTGTCTATAAACGTGGTTACATGAAACGACTTATTGATTTTTGTTAATAATTCTTGTTTACAAATGAAAAACAATTTCTGCGCACTAACCGCGAATAATTTTTTTGTATGTATTTTGGATCGCTAAACTTAAAAATTTCATTAAAACAATATTTCGCGAATACATTTTTGTTTAATTAATTTTTTAGCGTTTTTTGGAGGTATTTTTACTATTTTGCTTATATCTTAAGTTCTGTTTATCTGATCTTCTCGCAATAAAAACCAAACTAAAGACAATCAAATTTCCAACAAATCCTACATTCATAATTTTTTATCAGTTCATAGCTTTACGCGCAAACAAATTTTTTAGCGTTATTTGTAGGTATTTTGATTTTTTTTTCTTATATCTTGAGTTCCGTTTATCTGATCCTTCCGAAATAAGAACCAAATTAAAGACAATCGAATTTCCAACAAATCCTTTATGGAGTGCAAACGCTTCTGATATTTTCTAGAACTAACTTTATTAAAAGGAAAACGAAAAACTACAAAGACAATTCAGTGTTGTAAATTTAAGTAACATAAAATAATCGTTAATTTAAAAATAGTAGTAAATAAAATAAATATAAAAGGGTAAACAAAAAGGTAAACAAAAAGGTATGTGGTGATGGCGATGCCACATTACTCCCCCTCCCAAGGAACGCGAAAACGCACTTTTCTTCCAGAGGATGTAGTATAGGCAGCCGGTTTATTACTGGATGTAGGTGATTCTACATTGGATGTAGCTGGTTCCACATTGGATGCAGATGGTTCCACATTGGATGTGGATGATTCTGCATTTGATGTAGATGGTCGTACATCTGGTTTAGTTGGTTGAGTATTTGGTGAAGATTGTTGTATATTCGGTGAAGATGTATTTCTATTAGTTGTTGAGTCAGGTTGCTGCTGTTCTTGACAGATAATAGCAGCTTTGAGTCGGTCGATGCTTATGTTAACATGTTTGCCATTCATATTGATTTTGTAAAACTTATCATAACGCTTGATTACAGCAAACGGGCCTTCATAAGGTGGCTGAAGAGGACGACGAACTGCATCCGTACGAACGAAAACAGCTGAAGAAGTAGCCAAATTGTTTTCAATGAAAGGTGTTCTTTTAGCATGGTTTGATGTTTGTTGCGGTTTAATACTTTGCATATGTGAACGAAATTCATTGACAAAATCACTTTCGGAGAAGTTTTTCTTGAAGGCAGATTTTTCAAAGAACTCACCAGGAATTCGAAGTGAGCACCCATAAACCAGTTCCGCAGGACACGCTTTTATATCCTCTTTGTATGAGACTCGCATGCCAAGCAATATGAGTGGCAATACATCCACCCATTTTTCAGTTTGATAGCACTTAATTGCGGATTTCAAAACTCGATGGTAGCGCTCAATTAAACCATTAGCGGCGGGGTGATAAGCAGTTGTTCTAAGGTGATTGATGCCCAGAAGACGATTAAGGTCACGAAATAAGTTGGACTCAAACTGCCTGCCTTGGTCCGTGGTAATTCTTAAAGGAATACCGAAACGTGATATCCACTGTTGGTAAAAAGTAAATGCTATCGTTTCGGCGGTCATGTCCTCCAATGGATATGCCTCGAACCATCGAGTAAAACGGTCGACACACGTGAGGAGATAGCGATAACCCCTGGATGGCGGAAGAGGCCCCACGATATCAATGTTTATATGTTCGAATCTTGACTGAGAAAGGTTATATTTAGAAACTGGTGCTTCGTTATAGCGATTGATTTTCCCGCGTTGACATGGAATGCATTCCCTGGACCATCTTTTACAATCTTTTCTCATGTCCGGCCATACGAAACGTTCCGAAATTAGTTTTGTCGTTTTGGCTACGCCGCCATGACTAATGTTGTGTATATTGTCGAATGCTAATTTTCGAAAGTGTTCGGTTAAAAATGGTCGGGCTTTTCCAGTTGACACGTCACAAAAAATTTCCACTTGAGTCCCAGGAATTTCATATTTTATAAATTTTAAATTTGAATCGCTTACCAAAATTGTTTCCAATTCGCTATCACTCGCCTGACTTTCCGAGAGTTTAGAGTAGTCGATACTTGATGATGTGTGCAAAGCGTTGATTCGTGAAAGTGTATCGGCTATAATATTCTCCTTTCCAGGTATGTATCGAATATCGTTAGTAAATTGACTCAAAAAATCAAGATAACGTGCTTGTCGTGGTGTAGCTTTGTCTAAATCTTGTTGAAGAGCGTATTGTAAGGGCTTATGATCTGTGTAAATACACATCTCTCTGCCCTCCACCATATGACGAAAATATTTAACGGCCTTATAAGCTCCAAGAAGTTCCCTATCATAGGTACTATACTTTTCCTGCGCCGGGCTAAGTCGTTCGGAGTAAAAACCAAGAGGTTGCCATTCGTTGTTGTCAAATTGTTGAAGAATGGCACCCATCGCTGTACCAGATGCATCTACAGTAAGTGCTAGAGGTGCATTAAGTTTCGGAAAAACAAGTAACGTAGCTTTACAAAGCGATGATTTACATTGTTCAAAGGCTTGCGTGGTTTCTTCGGTCCATTCAATTACGGTTTGGTCATTTTTCTTATTGCCCTTTATAAATTTGCATAGTAGGGCTTGGTGTTTGGCGGCTTCTGGCAAAAAACGACGAAAAAAATTCATCATTCCCAGAAATCTTCGTAGATCACAAACACGATCGGGCAGTTTGTATTCGGCCAACGATTTAATACGGTCCGGAGGAGGGCGAACCCCGTTCTTGTCAACCAAAAATCCCAAAAATTGTACGTTCTGTTGACCGAAAAAACATTTTGATGGATTTATAATTACACCATACTCTCGAAGTTTCTCAAAAACTTTGCGTAGGTGAATACGATGTTCATCAATGTTCTTCGACGCAACCAAAATGTCGTCTAAGTATGGCCATGCAAAATCAAATTCACGGAGAATATGGTCCATGAACCGTTGAAATGTCTGCCCTGCGTTTCGAAGACCAAAACACATATGAGTGAACTCGAATAAACCGAATGGAGTCGTTATGGCCGTTTTGGGGATGTCCGCAGGCTCCACCGGTATTTGATGGTAAGCTCTACGGAGGTCGATAGTAGAAAAAGTCTCACAACCATGTAAAAAATGCGTAAAGTCATGGATATGGGGTATTGGGTAACGATCAGGCTCCGTAACACTGTTGAGCCGGCTAAAATCTCCACAGGGCCTCCACTCTCCGTTTTTCTTTCGAACCATATGCAGTGGACTGGCCCATGGACTCCGTGACGGACGACATACACCCATATCCATTAACATTTGTATTTCAGATTTAGCATCTTTCAGCTTTTCGGGACATAAACGTCTAGGTTTGGCAAAGACAGGTTGACCTTTGGTAACGATATGGTGCGTTATGTCATGCTTAACGACCTTGGCAGACGAATTTGCTTGGGTGATGTCTTTGAATTCATTCAGGAGATCCCTGAAAGAATCATTTTGATTAATAAATGAAAGGCTATTAAAAAACTCACCGTCCTTATTTAAAGAGCACTTTATATTAATTTTCGTTAAATTGTCCATAAGTTTACGTTGACGTATGTTTACCAACAAGTTGTAGTGCGACAAAAAATCTGCGCCAATGATTGGCTGGGTGACGTCGGCAACTATAAATTTCCATTTGAAATCACGGTGTAGTCCCAAATTGAGGTTGAGTGTTTTTTCGCCATACGTTTTAATTGGTGAATGATTTGCTGCATAAAGATATGAGTTGGTGTCTGGATATCGTTTCTGTTTAGGTGAGGGAGGAATGACGCTCACTTCGGCGCCAGTGTCAATCAAAAAGTTAAGTTGTGTAATTTTGTCGAAAATCATTAGGCGGCACTTTTTCATAACGTGTCTGTCGTTTGCCGCCACGTCTGACAGACTAGTTAGTTTTTTGCATTGCGGCAAGGCTGGCGACACTTTGTTGCTTTATCGCCGAATTTGCGGTGGTACCAGCATACTTCGTCTGCGTCGGAACGACTACGGGAGCGTGATCTGTTACGAGGTCGATGAGAAAACCGCACTTTTAATTCAGCCAGCTCTTTGGAAAGCAAGCTGATTTGGTGTTCCAATGACGAATGTGCTGGCGGTGCATTTTGTGGCAAGGAAACGGCACCAACGTGTGAAAAATCACTTACCTCCAATACTTTATCAGCCAGTATAGCTACCTTGTCGAGTGATTCACTGCTCATAGAAATAATAGCACGCATACTAATTGGGAGTCGGCTTATCCAGATGGATCTTAGCATGTTCTCGTTCATCTCATTCCCAGACAAGTCTCGCATCTCACGTAGTAATTGTGATGGTTTCATATCGCCCAGTTCCAAATCTTGCAGCAGTTTTCTAATTCGTTTTTGTTCCGAGTCGGCATATTGCTCCAGGAGTCGATTCTTAAGAGCACCATACATATTTTCTGCTGGTGGATTAAGAACTATATCGCTAACTTGTGACAGTACGCTGCTTTCGATAGCCGCTACCACAGTATGATACTTGGTTTTGTCGTTAACAATTCCTGCGGCAGCGAATTGAGATTCTATCTGTGCGATCCATAGAGCCGGCTTAGCGTGCCAAAACGGAGGAACACGAACGGAAACTCTTGCGATTTGTCCAGCGTCTTTTTCATTGTTTGCAGGCCCTTGCATGTTGACTTGGGCGCCTGCTGCTTCTGCGTTGTTTGCTCCTTCGGCCATAATTTAAATTGCTCTTTTTTATTTAAATTATAAGCAATTTGTTGTCTGTGATCGTTTTTTCAATATTTTACGCAATCTAAATTCGTTTTTTATTTAGATCACGTCGGGGTCACCATTTATGGAGTGCAAACGCTTCTGATATTTTCTAGAACTAACTTTATTAAAAGGAAAACGAAAAACTACAAAGACAATTCAGTGTTGTAAATTTAAGTAACATAAAATAATCGTTAATTTAAAAATAGTAGTAAATAAAATAAATATAAAAAGGTAAACAAAAAGGTATGTGGTGATGGCGATGCCACACCTTCATTCATCATTTATCAGTTCAAAGCTTTCCGTTCAATAGGCAAACATATGACTAAAATAAGTTTTTTGATTAAGTAATAATTTGATTAATCATTTAAAAAAAGTTTAAGAAATAGAAATCTTTGCAATTAATTACGTCTTTTTATTTATCTGCAAAGCCTGAACATTTAGAAATATAATAAAGTTGATTTGATGAAAATCTATAGGTTTACTCCGAAGTTATCACAAATTATTTAAATAAAATCAAAAAAAAATTGGTAATTTTTTACGATTTCTGTTTATAAAATATAAGCTTTGTTAATACAAAAATAGTTTTTCCTTGTTTGCCTATTGCGCGTAAAGTTATAAACTGATATAAAAATAATGAATGAAGGATTTGTTGGAAATTTGATAGTCTTTAATTTGGTTCTTATTGCGAAAAGATCAGATGAACGGAACTGAAGGTATAAGAAAAATAGTCAAAATAACTCCAAATAACGGTAAAAAATTTATTTGCGCGTAAAGCTATGAACTGATGAATAAATGATGAATGTAGGATTTGTTGGAAATTTGATTATCTTTAGTTTGGTTTTTATTGCGAGAAGATCAGATAAACAGAACTTAAGATATAAGCAAAATAGTTAAAATACCTCCAATAAACGCAAAAAAAATCATTTAACAAAAATGTATTCGCGAAATATTGTTTTAATGAAATTTTTGAGTTTAGCGATCAAAAATACATATAAAAAAATTATTCGCGGTTAGTGCGCAGAAATTGTTTTTCATTTGTAAACGAGAGTTATTAACAAAAATTAATAAGGCGTTTCATGAAACCGCGTTTACAATTAAACCGCTTATCACCCCAATTTGGGATTCGCATATGTTGTTAAGTACATTTTGGGCTATATGTGCAAAAAAATAAAGGAAAATAAAAGATACGCATTTTGAGATACAGTTGAACCTCGATTATCCGGCCCTCTATTAACCGGTGCCTCTATTAACCGGCATGCTGTGTGTTTGTTTTTTTACCTCTATTATCCGTGCTTTACCTCTATTATCCGTGCAATTCATACATGTACGTACATATTGTATTTTTTGTTATGGTTTTTACCTCTATTAACCGTGCTTTACCTCTATTATCCGTGCAATATATTCACGAACATATACAAATGTAGACAAATATATAACCTCTTTCAACCGTGTTTTTCGATTATCCGTGCTTAGTCCGGTCCCGTGCAACCCGGATAATCGAGGTTCAACTGTATTTGCAAATCAAGGACATTTTTTTAATTTCAATATCCTTTTTGCTAAGCATCCTATCCTTTTTCAAAATTCTGTTTTAAGTACAGGACATAACCATTATTTTGCGCTTTATTTCGTGATAATCGGATGATGCGTTCCAAAGATAAGATCATTTAAACATTATGTATTTCTCATAAAATTGTGGCAAAATACCAACTTTGAACAGCGATAAAACGCGAACCATTCATAACCATTCGATTAAATAACAAAAACCGAAATTCAATAAAAATCTGAATAATGGATATGTTAATTTTTGGATAAATTGAACCACCATCGGCTGATTGCCTATGCTATTTTAAATGGAACCAGTCTAATACGAATCTGACTGTACACGAATTTTTGATAAATTGACTTTTTTTAAAAAAATAAAACTTTCAGAACGGTTTCTGAAAATTTTCCAAAATAAAAAATTAAAAAATTTTAAATTTAAAAATGTTAATTTTTGCGATTGTGGTGCATTTCGTAAATTTGATAAATATTTAATCAAGGGAACTCGACACAACTTTGACAATTTTTCCCAGTTTTTAAAAAATTAAAAAACCAAAAACGCAATTTTCTCAGTTTCATATACGGCTATCCATACCACATATTCAGACATTTATAGGACATATATTTTTTCGCAGGACATTTGGTGTGGAAAGATAATTTTATTGCATAAAATATTTATTTTTGTATTTTCGTACATTCTGAAGTGTAAATTTTCAAATTGTTTTTTTTTTTTTAAATAAACATTGCAATTATATTTATTTAAAAGACTCGATTAATCGATAATCACGATTAACGGCTATTTTTTAATCGTAATCGCGATTATGAAATATCTCGATTATTTGCAAACTATAGTTCTGATATTATTTTTTACCGAAAAAATACCCAGAATCTGATACTTTTTGAGAAAGAAAAATGTCTCAGAAAATTTGAATTTCTTGTTGCGATTTGCGTATATTTACACTCAACATAATACATTAGTAGATTTACTAATTTTTTTATATTATTATAAAAATATTAGCAAAAGTAAATGGTATTTTTTTTTTATTTTCAGAAAATTTAAAATGGCGCTATCTCGGAAACTAAGCCAGATAGAGCAAAATGGAGGCCATTTTTGGTTCTCGGGCTCACCATAGTATCGCCGGTCCTCTTCACATGTGTGGACCCTAATGGGTCCTAAATTTGGATCCAAAAAAAGTTAGCATTCCCGAAAATTTTAAAGTGCTCATATCTCGGTAAATATTGCCGACACAACAAAAAGTTCAAAAGAATTTTTGTAGCTCTCAACACGTAGAACAAGACCGCAAAATAATCAAAAGCTCTCTGAGTAATATTTTTGAAGTTATCGAGTTTTGTAATTCTCAAGACACCGGTGGTCCCATAAAATTACGTATCTCAAAAACTAAGCTAGGTAGAGCGAAACGGACCCAGATTTTGGATCAAAAACTATGACGATTTTTAAGAAACCCAACTAGGTCTAGGCCCATCGGGGTCTTGACCTATCGGGTCCGAACCCAATGGGGTCCTCAAATGTGTATGAACTATGTTGAACCAAAAAAAATTTCAGTTAACTAATTTTTGGCAAAACATTTGTGCTGACTTTACCAAAAAAAATTGTGGGTTCAAAATCAGAAAATTTTCTTGTAGGTTTACAAGCTTTTTTTGCTAACATTACAGTTTTTTTTTTGAGTGTACAATACATTTGTTACGCACCGTATGCACGGCAAACGGTATGTCTCTGCTATTTTAAAGCGCTTTAAAGCCCAAAAATTATCAAAGCACTTTTAGAACAACAAATCAAAATTATCAAAATTTTCTATTTTTTATTTTAATATTAAAATTTTTTGGACATATTACGAAAATTTCCAAGTCCCAACCTTTTGTTGTAATTTTAGTTTAGTTAATCTTAAGGTCAGTTTTTTTTAAATTTTTTTATTTATTTAAAAAATTCCAATATTACGACATCCACTGGATATCATCTTCAGGGTAAAGAGGAAAAAATATTAAAAAACACGTCACACACGGTTTTACATTTTAATTTGCATTGAAATGTTTTTAAGTCCACTAGCAAATTTTCCCAGACACATTATTTTTTCGCATTTTTTTACGCTTTGGTGAAAATTTTTTATTAAAAATTCTCTAGAAGAAAATAAGTTCCAATAGCAATATTTTAAATATATAAATATGTCTAATGGTTGAAAAAGGCTGGTTAAGTTCGTAAATGAGAAAAATCGGCCCAGGTGGAAAAAGTTTCCTTTTGAAGAACTTAACCAACTTCTAAATAAGACATGTTTTTACATATTTAACTGTATTTAAAAATTAAAACATTTTTATGCTGGGAAAAACTGCACTTGGACCCAAGGGATTAGAAATAATTGTTTCTTTTCGGATCGCCCCCTTTTGTGGGCATGGATATAAAAAATAAGTTTAAATAGTAATAAAATTGTATTACACTCTAATCAAAATTTGTTGAAATTTACCCAATTTATAGTAGGAAACTGGACTCCTACTATAAATTGGGTAATTTTACTCTGAATGTGTAAATTGAATAAATTGACCGCATGTGGTCAATTTAAATAAAAAAGAGGTGAATAAAATAAAAATAAAAAAAAAACATACGGCGCCAGCCAGCATCGAACTCGCCACCTTCTGATTTGAAAGTACACTTCTTAAGCACTACGCTACGGAAGCTTATAATTTTATCTGGCGTTTTAGTTATTTAACATGTGTGTGTGTATGTTGTTCGACAATTTTATTTACGCATTTGTGTGTAAAATATTTGAATTAACGGATAATATTTTTAATTTGCTGTGTTTAATTGGTTTGAATTTATTATACGCATTTAGTGTTTATATTAACACACAATGCGTGCTATTCAACAAAAATTTACCCAATTTATAATAGTAAGTTTACATGCGTTTTTTAGAGTGTACACTAAAAAAAAAAAAACTTTGTCAAACTACTAGAAAGTCTTATAGTCCCATTTTACCAATAGTTGGCAGTTTTCCTGGTTTTTTTAACAAATAATTTTCGACCAATATTTAATTTTTTTTGTAATCTTACAATTTTTCTTGTAGTTTTACAAAAAAAATTTAGTAAATTCACGAGAATTCCTTGTAAGTTTTATTTTGCCAAAAATGTTGTAAATTTACAATTTTATCGGTAAAAATCTTGTAAAATTACAAAAAAAGCTCGAAATTTTTGCTAGGAATTCTCGTAAAATAGGAGGTAGCAAAAAATCTAGTAGTTACAAAACGTCCTTGTTAGTTTTATCGCGTCAAACAAATTGTAAATTTACAATTTGATTGGTAAAAAGCTTTGTAAAATTACAAAATTATTGTTAAAAAGCTTTTAAAATAACAAGGAATTCTTGTCAAATAGGAGGCAGCAAAAAAAAAGTTACAAACTTTTCTTATAATTTTACATGTTTTTTTTTTTTAATGTACTTTAGTGCTAAAATACTAATAAATAAAGCTCTTAACATTTCTCACGAGGGAAAAGTATCCCTCAATGTCCCCTGCTGATAGGTCATAAGCAGGTAAAAGGAAAAATTAGTGTCCCCTTGAAGAAATAAAACAGTCTCTCTGTTGTATTTAGTTAAAATTAACCTTTTTTATGCCAGAAGAAGTTTATAGTTCTTTACTAAGAACAGGAAGATAAGGAAATCCAATTTTTTCGACCTGCCCAGGCAGACCCGAACGCGCCCCTTCTATTGGGAATTGTCTGAACAAAATTTCCCAATAGAATACTGCTATGAACTTTTGCTAATCCTTATTTATGACATTTAAATTAAATCTTAAGCCTTTTTCTTAAATATCTTATTTATAAATCAAAATCATTTAAATAAATTGCACTTTAATTTCGTATTCAACCGTTCCCACTTTTCTCTTCACAACCTTCACTAGTTATTATGATTAAATACCAGCACCAAAAGCCTTAAGAAAAAACCACTTGACAATGTACAAAAAAAAAATAATTAAATAAACAACAAAAAGAAAAAAAAAAGGATTATATAATAAAAAGGACGAACAAAAAATAAAATGCAAATTGAAAAATATAAAATGGAGAAAAATGAAATCATAAAAAATTTATATAATTTTGTTTTTCTTACTATCAGATAAAAATCTGGAATGACAAAAAATGTTATTAAGAAAAAAAAAAATAAAAAATAATAATGGAATGGAGTGGTAAGAGTTTA
Organism: Pegoplata infirma; assembly: GCA_963921195.1. NCBI lineage: Eukaryota > Metazoa > Arthropoda > Insecta > Diptera > Anthomyiidae > Pegoplata > Pegoplata infirma. The sequence goes on from OY992539.1 coordinate 196,694,547, forward strand.
AGAGTGGGTAGCATTTGGCAATGGGTTATGTGCACTTAAGAAAACAGGGTGGGGAGAAGATTGGGTGGGGGTAGAAATATGACTTGGAAAAGCGTGTGAATTGTGGAAAAAAGCTTACAACACTTAACTCAAATGGTATTAAAGCGGCAAAAATATGAAAATTGTTGCCACAACACTACCCACTACTACCAACCAACCAGCAGGACAATAACAAGGAAAAAATATAATAATAAAATTTATAATATAACAACAATAACAACGCTTATACTTGTAAATATATATAAAAAAAAGTCATACAATTTCAGATATTTTCTTTGGGAGAGAATGACTGGGACATCATTTGAGTATAAGTAAAGAAGGCATCATCAACAGCCTTAAATAAGATTTTATATTCAAAATATTTCTTATACACAATGGGAAAAAGTGCCACCGAAGCTGAGACTTTTTTGTCTCAGAATCTGATACTTTTTCTATATACGAAAAATGTCTAAGAATCTAAGACTTTTTCTATATAAAAAAAAAATGTCTCAGAATCTTAGACTTTTTTTATATAGAAAAAATGTCTCAGAATCTGAGACTTTTTCTTATAGAAAAAATGTCTCAGAATCTGAGACTTTCTATATTGGAAAATTGTCTTAGAATCTGAGACTTTTTGTATATAGAAAAAATGTCTCAGAATCTCAGACTTTTTCTATATAAAGAAAAAATGTCTCAGAATCTGAGACTTTTTCTATATAGAAAAAATTGTCTCATAATCTGAAACTTTTTCTATATACGAAAAATGACTCAGAATATTTTTCTATATAGAAAAATTCTATAAGTTTCTTGTATGAATTGTTAATATACTCTCCCATAGTGACATTCCTTTTACTGAATATGGGGCATTCTATGTGAAATCGGACACTTTGAAAACATTTTTTTTTTAGATTTTCCCAATTTATTTACAGTTTTTAGAACTCCTTCATGGTAAATTTTCAGATTTTTTTGATGACCCGTTTAAAAGATATCGAATTTTTAAAAATTGGTAGTTTGTTCCTTTACTCAAACTTCTTTTACTCATAACTTCTTCAATAATGGTCCAAATTAATTTTTTTTTTTTTTTAATTTTGTTTTTTTGCGTACTTTTTAAAAAAAGATCCCAAAAAATTCTTAAAAGCGCTCTAGTATGCGATTTTTAAGTTTTTAAATTTAAATCTCATTTTTGAAAATGTTTGTACTCTTCGATTTTTTTGAAATTTTTTTGTGTAAAATTTCTATCGATTCTACAAATTTTTTGCCCAGGAGGATCGTGGGATAACGATTATTACTATTTTTTAAAATTTTTTGAAAAAAATTTATTGTAATTTTTCAATCTTAAAATCAATTCTACCGCTCCAATGGTGCGTCATAGAGGGATCATTTATAAGACCGACCCCCATTAATTTTTACGTCTTAACATTTCTTTGGAACAAACTAATACCCTATCTCCAATTTCTAAGGGGGCTCCCACACAAAACGAAATTTTTTAAAATTTGCTCCAACCGCTCTAACTGCCCTAATAGTGCCCTTAGAGCAACAAAATGTATAACCGACCCACAATATTTTTTTAGTCCAAACATTTTCTTTGAACAAACCTACCCTCTATCTCTACTTGTTAAGGCGGTCCCCATACAATTATTTTTATTTTTTGTAAATTTGTTTTATTTAATCAGCTTCTACCGGTCCAATGGTGCGTCCGAGAGGAGTCATGATTGAGACCGACCCCCATTTATTTTTACCCTCAAACATTTTTGTTAAACATACCACAGCTCTATCTCCACTCGCTAAGTAGGCTTCCATCCAAAATTAAATTTTTTTAAAATTTGCTCCAACTGTTATTTGTATGGGAGCCTACTTAGGGAGCGGAGATAGGGCGTAGGAATGTTTTACAAAAATGTTGGAGGGTAAAAATAAATGGGGGTCGGTCTCAATAATGACCCCTCTCGGACGCACCATTGGACCGGTAGAAGCTGATTAAATAAAACAAACTTACAAAATATTTTGAGCATTCAAACTTACAAAAAATAAAAAAAATTGTATGGGGACCGCCTTAACAATTAGAAATACAGGGTAGGTGTGTTCAGAGAAAATGTTTGGACTAAAAAAATATTGTGGGTCGGTCATACATTTGGTTGCTCTAAGGTCACTAGTAGGGCAGTTAGAGCGGTTGGAGCAAATTTTAAAAAATTTCGTTTTGTGTGGGAGCCCCCTTATACCTATTTTACACTATCACACTTTTCCATTATACACATCGAAATTTACCACTTTCTAAAAGATTTTTGTATTCGTTTTTGATTGTGACCATTTTTGAAGTGACCATTTTCTGGCAAAAAATTGTTATAAAATATTTCCCTAACATGGTGAAATTACGCTTGTATAATGGAAAAGTATAATAATGTAAAGTGGGTATTAGAAATTGGAGATAGGGTATTAGTTTGTTCCAAAGAAATGTTAAGACGTAAAAATGGATGGGGGTCGGTCTTATAAATGACCCCTCTAAGGCGCACCGTTGGGGCAGTAGAAATGATTTTTAGATTGGAAAATTACAATAAATTTTTTTAAAAAAATTTTAAAAAATAGTAATAATCGTTATCCCACGATCCTCCAAGACAAAAAATTTTTAAAATCGATAGAGTTTTACACAAAAAAATTTCAAAAAAATCGAAGAGTACAAACATTTTCAAAAATTAAATTTAAATTTAAAAACTTAAAAATCGCATACTAGAACGCTTTTAAGAATTTTTTGGTAATTTTGTTTAGATAGTACACAAAAAAACAAAAATTAAAAAAAAAAAAAATTGAAATTTGGACCATTATTGAAAAAGTTTTGAGTAAAAGAAGTTTGAGTAAAGAAGCAAACTACCAATTTTTAAAAATTCGATATCTTTTGAACGGGTCATCAAAAAAATATGAAAATTTACCACGAAGGAGTTTTCAAAGGGTACTAAAAACTCTAAACAAATTGGGAAAATCCAAAAAAAAAATTTTCAAAGTGTCCGATTTGACATGGAATGCCCCATATATATTGTTGTACGCCGTTTACAAAAAGGATAATGTAACTGGGTTAGCAGCAACTTATTTTGTGTTTATTATGGTTTTTATGTGTTTGTTGTTTATTGTATGTATTATTGTTGTAAATGTTGCCTTTAATGTAATTGTTGTTATTGTTGCTTCTTTAACATTACAAAAGCGTATTTTAACCCTACCGCACGCAGTGGAAAAGGGTTTAAATTAGAGATGTTGTTTGTAACTAGCAAAAAAATGGATCTGAATTTACCTTTTAGAAAACCCATCAACTCGGGATTCCTTTCCAAGCCGACTTATCGATGTCCGTTTTCTTGTCCGTATTTCGGAGAAATATCAATTGATTTTTGAAATTTACATTCATAAAAATTTAAGAAAATTAGTTTATGTTTAAGCCACGGTCTGTAAAACGTTCCCTCCGAGTTGTGCAGAAAGACCAAAAGAACGATGTTTTTAGACAAACCAAATTTTGGTAGTAATGAAATACCAGCGAATTATTCTGGACTGACAACCTTCTCTTCCGCTTTCGTTCCCTCTTCTACTCTTTCCTTGATGGTGATTTCAGTGTTTTCTGTTTGCAATTGGCTATGGAGCCCTCACTTGGGCGCCGTTTTTGTAAGAAAATCAATAAACAAATTTTTGGGAATTTTGTGCTTATCGGGAACAAGATTTTATATTTGTCAAAAAAAAAAAAAAAAAAATCGACACCATTATTACAATTAATAAAACAAACTGACAGTTGAAATCCTACTGATGATAATACTAAAATGGAATGTTTGAAACCGCTGTGGGAATACCAGAAATGTCTTATTATTTTTAGGAATTAAATTTTCGTCTTCTTTTTTCAACTTAAACCCTTAAAATAAATAGAATTAGAATCGATCAGTTTCCCGATTTTTAAAAGCCGAAACCAGTATGCAGAATTACTTTTAACTATAATTGTTAATATTTATCGATATTTGAAAATTTTGTCTGAAAAAGTTAAATAGTTGCACATCTGGACACTGTATAACCAGTTGTTCCTTTGAGTTTTTAAAACCATCAGTTTAAAATAGGTGCTTAAAGATGGCTAATAAGTGGTTGAATAGTTTAGTTTCCTTTGAAAAATTCGTTTGACAATATTAATGCCGATTTATGTTTGAAAAAGTTAAAGAACTGCACTTCTGGACACTGTACAACCAGTTGTTCCCTTTTAAGATTTTAAAACCATCAGATTAAAATAAATGGCTAACTGGAGTTTGAATAGTTTTCCTTTGCAAAATTCATTTGAAACTTCTTTGTTGGCTATAGTTTCTGCGTTCTCTATGTGATTCGAAATAAAGCCCCAGCTTGGGCGCCATTTTCTTTAAAATTCTATAAATAAATATTTCTAAATTTTAGTGTTTATCGTGAATCAATTTCATAATTTCTTAAAATAGAAACCGCCCAATGTTTAATTGATATTTTATTGATTTTTGATTTGAGTTCAAGACCTGGAGCGTGTAGTTCTAACTTTCGACAATTTAATACTATTTCTTTCTGAGATATTAAGCCCTCTAAAGTCAATCGGTGCTCACTGGCTGTTAGTTAATGGATGAATAGTTTGGTTTAAGTTGTTAATTTTATCCAACACTAGAAATAGAGCACTCATTTGGGCGCCATTTTTTATGCCTATCTGGAGTATATTTTCCAATAAAATTAATGCAAAACCATTCGTTCTGCAATTTTCAGAACACAAAACTGCAGTTTTTGGAATTTGTTGGTTATTGGGAAACTTTTAGCAACAACATGTGTAGGATATGTTTTTATAGGTCATGACCGCCTTAAATTTTCTTATTTTCTTTTTTTTTCTTCTATGCTTTTTTTAGCTTTGTCGTAACCACTTTTCAATTTAATTTTTTTTTTGTTCTCTTCAGCTTTTTTACTCCTTTCAAGTTTTTTGTATACAAAATTTTCACATAAAAATATATATTTTTTTGTTTTTTGCATTTTATTATATTTTTATTCAACAAAAATAATTTCATTAATTTTACAATGTGGTTGTTATAAAAGGGGGTTTTCGAAGAAGAAACAAGAAGTGATTTAACATTTTTTGGGTTTAAACTTCCTAAAAATGCATTAAGTAGGTTTCAGAGATCAGGGACAAAGTGATATGTATTTTCATAATATTTTCATTTCGGATTTTCAACATCTGATGACGATCTTACTCATATAAGGGTTAGATGTTTAAAACAAATTTACTTCGTAAAAAAATATTTCGCTATTTTGAAAATTCCATGTTCGATGTAAAAAGTCATTTAAAATTAAAAATCATACCTTTTAATTCTTCGAATTTAGACTCAAACGTAGTTTTTACCATTACTGGTTTCTTTGTATGTATTTTATTTCATGTCAAAGGTTTTTTTTTTCATACTTTGTTGCATTTTGAAGGACAAAATCCTTTTGCTAAAATTCTTTTAGTAAACAATGCTGTTTTCTACTTTTTACTTTATAAAGTGGTTAAATAAATGTTTAAAAACAAAGTAAAACTCTTATGTTCAAAGATTTTGTATAAAAAAAACTTGAAAAAATATTTTTAACAATTTAATGCAAAAGAGAAGTGATTCAATTAATTTAGTTATTAAACCAAATACTTGAGTAATCAATATTACAAATATCGTGATTCAAGGAAATACTACTGTAATTGAATCAGTGTTTTTAGTAATGGAGTCTCCACTGATTAAATTCTGATTAATTTTTAATAAAAAATATAAATTGTTTTATTCGACCTTTAAAATATTATATTTTTGGTAAGTTTATGCAAGCTCGATTAATAGAATCTATGATATTTTTATAGCATAATTTTCAAGATAATAATTTGTCTGTTTCAAATTTATTTATTTTGGTTATTTTGCAAGACTTAGTTGATACGTGTTTCGGAATTTGTCAGATTCCATTTTCAAGAATATTTAGCAAATATAAAAACCCTATGCTACAAGTAGCATACACTTAAAAAAAAACCTTGTTTAATTACTAGAAAAAGTCTCGTAATCCCATTTTACCAATATTTTACAGTTTTCCTTGTTTTTTAACAAATAATTTTCGATCGAAATTTAAATTTTGTTTGTAATTTTCAGTTTTTCTTGTAATTTTACATATTTTCAAGGTTTTTGACAACAAAAAAATCTAGTAAATTTACGAGAATTCCTTGTCAGTTTTATATCGCCAAAAAAGTAGTAAATTTACAATTTTATTGGTAAAAATCTTGTAAAATTACAAAAAAGCTCGTAGTTTTTACTAGGAGTTCTCGTAAAATAGGAGGTAGCAAAAAATCTAGTAAATTCACCAAACCGCCTTGTAAGTTTTATCGCGTCAATAAAATTGATAATTTGCAATTTTATTGGTAAAAAGCTTGTAAAATTACAAAATTATTGGTAAAAAGCTTGTTAAATAACAAGGAATTCTTGTCAAATAGGAGGTATCCAAAAAAAAGTTACAAACTTGTCTTGTAATTTTACAAGGTTTTTTTTTTTTGAGTGCAGTGCTATCGAAAATACATTGTGGTACAAAAAATTTGTTTTAGGAAGTATGAAGGGGCTCCGAGAATGCGCCTCGAGACATGCATTGCCTAAGGGTCCCAAGATGGTTAATCCGGCCGTTCACACTAGACCGGCATTTTGTTTTGTATAACAAAATTTTAAACGTCGGGGTAAAACTTTTGTTTTCCCAGTCCTAAAACTTATGTGGTAGAAATTTGGGACCAATCGAACTAAATTAACCCAGCGATAAAAGTTTAGGGATTTAAAAACAAAAAAAAATATATATATTGCGACACATCTTATTTTTAATGTAGATGCTTTGAACACGATTATCAAAAAATTAAATCGGTCGAATGGTTTTCGAGATATTTGAAATTTTCAAAAAATTTCTTACGGTTAAGAAATAGTTTAAAAAAATCTATTAATTTCCTTTCCTTTTGAGCTTGAGACAATCTTTTATTAAAATTTAATTTGAGCAAAATCCGACAATTTTAACCCGAGGTGCCCTTCGCTCAAAGTTTTTGATTTTTGGAAAATTTCCACCAAAATTTTGAATTTTGTCAATTGAAAAAATGTCAATTTATTCGGCTTTACGAAAAATGGAGAAAACATTTTTTTTAATTTGTTTTGAAAGAAAATTTCACATTTTCTTACATATTTTTGTATACATCTAAGACTTTTTCTATAGAAAAAATTTGTCATTAACAAAAGTCTCAAATTCATAGAAATTTTTCCTACATAAAATGTTGCAGATTGTGAAATATTTTTTGTACCAAAAAAGTTTTAGATTCTGCGATTTTAAAGGTCTAAAGTTCATACAAGTTTTGCCAGAATAAAAAGGGATACATTTTTCTTATAGAAAAAGTATTAGATTTTAAGACGTTTTTAGCATAGAAAGTCTTAGATTGTAAAACATGTTTCGTATAGAAAAAGTCTCAGATTCTAGGACATGTTTTGTATAGAAAAAAAATTTCTCAAATGCTGAAACATTTTTCCTATAGAAACGTCCCAGATTCTGAGACATTTTTCCTATAGAAAACGTCTCAGATTCTGAGACAGTTTTTCTATAGAAAAAGTTTTAGATTCTGGGACATGTTTCGTATAGAAAAAAAATTTCTCACAATCAGATTCTGAGACATTTTTTTGATAGAAAAAGTCCCAGATTCTGAGACATTTTTCCTAAAGAAAAAGTCCCAGATTCTGAGACATTTTTCCTACAGGAAAAATGTCTCACATTTTTCCTATAGAAAAAGTCTCATTTTCTGAGACATTTTTCCTATAGAAAGAGTCTCAGATTCTGAGACATTTTTCCTAAAGAAAGTCTCAGATTCTAAGACATTTTTCCTATAGAAAAAGTCTCAGATTCTGAGACATTTTTCCTATAGAATAAGTCTCAGATTCTGAGAAATTTTTCCTATAGAAAAAGTCTAAGATTCTGAGACATTTTTTCTATACACAGAAAAAAATATGGAGGAAACAAATTTGAGTAATCACTTGTTTAATTTTTTAAAAAAAATTTGAGTAATTTTTTAATTGACGCAATTAAAAATTTACTCAAAAATTGAAAATAAAATTTGAGTAAATAATTTAATACAAATTTAATATTTTTTTTTTATTTTTTTTTTCTCTTGGTGTTTTGAATTCTCATTTAGTTTATTGTTTTTTGTATATGTATATGAAAGTTTGAAATCATCTTTATAAAATTTTACTTTGTCTTGAAGACATAAGTATATTTGGTAAAGTTTGTAAAAGCAATTTTTTTGGAAAAAAAAAATTAGAAATTTTTAAACTTTTTAAAAAAATAATTTGATGCATTTTGAGTAAATTTTTACTTGACACAATTAAAAAGTTACTTAAAAATATTAAAAAATTTTAAGTAAAGATTTAATTGTGTGAATTAATAATTTACTCAAATTTTTTATTAAGCATTTAATAATTTCTTATTAAAAGTTTACTCAATACTATTAAATCGTTTACTGGTGGAAAATTGAGTAATTTTTTACTCAATAGTATTAAAAATTTACTCAATTTTTTTTTTTTTATTTTTTTCTGTGTAGATAAAGTCTCAGATTCTGAGACAATTTTCCTATAGAAAAAGTCTCAGATTCTGAAACATTTTTTCTATAGAAAAAGTGACAGATTCTGAGACATTCGTATAGGAAACTTCTAAGATTCAGAGACAGAATAGGTCTCATTAATTCCAAATTATTCTTCACAAATATCATGGATTTAATAAGTAAAGAAGAATGACTTCGAGCTAGAATATTTTTTTTTTGTGTTTCTAATAATAACATGAGTTTAATTTGTACCAACAATTTTTTTTTTGTCATTCGACTTTTTACTTTCCTGCGGGTCCCCAAATTCTTGTGTACCCAGGGCTCCGCCATACCTTAAAGCGGCCCTGCCTTCTTCAACTTCTTAAAAAATTAACAAATAAATTTTCCCAAAATTCATTATAGATTAAACAATTGAATTATTCATTTTATATTCTAACACGTTTTTTAATTCGTTTTAAGTTTAGTAGAATAAAATTTTCGACCCGAAAAACTTTTTTTAATTTCTATTATTTAAAAGAAAAAACTTTTTAATTTAAATCTAATAAAAGAATAAAATTGTTTAACCAATTTCATTTAAAATTCTAAATATCAATACTTGATTAACACCCTTTTTAGAAAAAAATAGAAGAAAAAAAACTAAATCGAAATGGAAATGGAAATAAAAAAATTTAATTTTAAATTACAAAAATAAAAATCATAGAAGCATAAATTTTTTATAATAATCAAGAAAAAAAAACAACAAAACAAATGAAATTTATGATAAATTGGTTTAAACAACGAATTCAAAAACCCCCAAGAAATTTTTGTTGGTTAAAAAAAAAAATTGGAAAATGCAACAAATGGAAATTTTTAAAGGGTCAATCAACAAGACAAAACAAAGAACAAAAAAAAAAATAAAAGGATTTTAAATAGATTTTTAACAATGTTGATGGTGAGATGATGAAAGTCTAGGATGAAAACAAAAGTAAGACTACAAATGAAAAGATGAAAAAAATAAAATAAATAAGTAATACAAATATTATAAATGATTTTCAAAAATATATGTATACAACCAACCAAAAATTCAAACAAACTTTCAAAAAAGGTTTATCCCGCATAATGAAGCAGTTTTTTTTCTTATTTGATAAATAATAAAATAAAACAAATCCTTAGAAATGAAAAAAAACTAGAGAAATGTACCAAAATGAAACAAAAGCCAGTAAGGATTTAAACCCTTTTTTCACTAAAATTTAAAGGCACATACAACACAAAACTTTTATAAACCCTCAACTCAACTTTTTTTATTTTTTTGGATAAAACACTAGTTAGCAAAACATGAAAAAGGCTTTAACAAACAAAAAAGCACGGACTTTTTTAAACTGAAATAATTTTGTAACTTTAACAACAAATACGAGAGCACCACATATTCAGTTAATACACTGAAACAAAATAATCAAAAAAAAAAAACAAAAAGGTCAAATAGTATTTTGTAAACTTTAAACCCCCCTTTAAAACCTTAACAAGTGAGCAATCTTCAACACATACAAAAATATATAAAATTTACACACACATGGACGCATGGAATAAGGTGACCGACTGACTAAAAATAAAAATAAACCTCCGTTGCAATACACCATAAATGAAAGTTCTGTGATATTAGTTTCTAAGTTTAAACTGTGATTTTTATACCCTCCACTCTAGTGATAGAGGGTATATATAAGTTTGTCATTCCGTTTGTAACACCTCGAAATATTGGTCTAGGACCCCATAAAGTATATATATTCATGATCCTCGATCGATTTTAAGACGATCTAGCGATGTCCGTCCGTCCGTCCGTCCGTCCGTCCATCCGTCCGTCCGTCTGTCCGTCTGTCTGTCTGTTGAAAACACGCTAACTTTTGAAAGACTTTACGGAGGCTCCTGAAGTTTGGCATATATGTTGGGCATTTACCTGGTCAGGTTGGTATTGCAATCCAGCGAAATCGGTCCAGTGTTTCAAAAGTTATGAGCAAAAGACTGAATTTCGGCAAGGGTTTTTCGTGAATTTATGAGATTAAAAGCACTATAACTTTCGAAAATCAATTCTGAGGATGCTGAAGCTTGGCATATATATTTTTTGTTCCTTCAGCCTAGTTCGTATTGAATTTCACCCAAATCGGTCTAGTGGTTCAAAAGTTATTAGCAAAACCGTGAATATCAGATTAGCTTCACCTTAAACTCACATGGTGAAAACCCGTTAAACCTGTTTTACAACCATTGGAAAGTCACAAAAATATTTTAAAACGTATTTTTGTCACTCAAAAATATTTTTATACCAAAACAAAAAAAAAAATACACTCGAAAAAAATGTTACACTCAAAAAAAATTAGTAAATTTTTTTTTTAATGTAAAATTCAAAAAAAAATTTACACTCAAAAAAAAAAATTACACTCAAAAAAAAATTAGTTTTTTTTCGAAAATTACTAAAAAAAAAAATTTACACTCAAAAAAAAATTAGTAAATTTTTTTTTTTAATGTAAAATTCGAAAAAAATTTTACACTCAAACAAAATTTTATACTCATAAAAAAATTATTTTTTTTTTTGTTTTAAATTACTAAAAAAAAAATTTTTACACAAAATAAAATATTTCTAATCATAACTGTTATTTTTTCACGTTAGAAAATTTACTATCACTTAAAATTTTCATTGTGGAGGGTATTCATAGATTCGGCCAAGTCTAATTTAACTTTTCTACTTGTTTTATTTCTTACTGTTTTGATTATTTATTTATATTTTTAATTAATTGTGCCGTGTCGTCTTTTAATTATACACATATTTTTAAATGATTAAATTATGTAATTAAAAAGAAACAATTTAATAAAAACAAAACTCCTGATGATGTCGGAATACAACTGACGAAACGTCGAGAAACATGGTAAAATAAATTGTTTTATTTATATCAAATTTAATCCCTGACCATAATCAGCCCAAAATAAAAATTAAAATTTACTAAAATATAAACCTTTAATTTTTTCTCTGACACCGGCAACCGCCCACCGTGTTGTGCTTGCTCTGATAATACTCTACGCCAAGTAAAAATGCTATAATTGGCTCTGCCGAATTAAAAATACCCTCCAAAGTTTCCCGTACTTGCTTAATTTAACTGAATTTATTTTTGTTTTCCGAGGTTATTTTATTTTTTTTTTTTAGTTTTTCTGATTCTTCTACAATTTTATATATTTTTTATTTTTTTGTTTTTTTTTAATGAAAAAGAGTTTATTCTGATTCGAGGCCTTTTCATGTTCCCCATTGTGAATTAACATAACAAGTACTTATGATAACTCTACTTTCTTTATCATAAGTACTTGTAATGTTAATTCATAATGGGCCAGATGAAAAGGCCTCGAATCAGAATAAACTTTTTTTCAATTTTTTTTAATTTTGCTGAATTTTTGAAAAAAATTTCGAATTTCCTAAATTTTTTCAGATGTTTATTTTTTGTTTTCCCAATTTTTTAGTTCCGTGAGTTTTTTTTTTAGTTTTCCTTAATTTTTCAGATATTTTTAAATATTTAAAAATTATCTAATTTTTTTTAGAATTATTTTGAGGATGTTTTTTCTGGCTCGAGGTCATTATTTTCTTTACTAATTAAAACCATGATATTCTCATAGAATAATTTTCAAGAAAATTCATTTTTTTTGTTTTAAATTTATTTATGGTGGTCATTTTTGCAAGACCTAATCGACACGTGTTTCGGAATTTGTCAGATTCCATTGTCAAGATTATTTAGCAAAAATAGAAACGATTTACTACAAAGTAGCAAACGAGTCTAATGACAAATCGTTTGTGCACAAACTAAAATATTAATACATATTCGCCTCTATTCACAATGAGATTTAGAAAGACGAAGAAATTGTACCATACTAATAAGGCAACGATTGTCAATAACCAACAAAAATTTTTAAAACATTTTACATATGATAGTCCATTGGACTACAACAATATGTTTTTACTAAAAACTTTTTAGTGTTGTTGTTGTGAAAAATACTCCATATTAGGGTTATTCATCACATGGCGTGCCAACCATTATGTTCAAATTCTGATTAATTTTTATTAAAAAATAAAAATTGTTTTATTCGACATTTAAAATATTATATTTTGAGGATGTTTATTCTGGCTCGAGGTCATTATTTTCTTCACTAATTAAAACCATGATATTCTCATAGCATTATTTTCAAGAAAATTATTTTTTTGTTTTAAATTTATTTATGTTGGTCATTTTGAAGTATTTCTCACAACGACAACACTAAAAACATATTGTTGTAGTCCAATGGACTATCGTATGTAAAATTGTTTTAAATATTTTTGTTATTTATCATGGTTTTAATTAGTAAAGAAAATGATGACCTAGAGCCAGAATAAACATCCTCAAAATATAATATTTTAAAGGTCGAATAAAACAATTTTTATTTTTTAATAAAAATTAATAAGAATTTGAACATAATGGTTGGCACGCCATAGTGATGAATAGCCCTAATATGGTATAATTTCATTCACAACAACAAAAAACATATTGTTGTAGTCCAATGGACTATCATATGTAAAATGTTTTAAATATTTTTGTTGGTTATTGACAATCGTTGCTGTACTAGTATAGTACAATTTCTTCGTCTTTCTAATTCACATTGTGGATAGAGTCGAATATGTATTAATACTTTAGTTTGTGCACAAACGATTTGTCATTAGACTCGTTTGCTACTTTGTAGTAAATCGTTTCTATTTTTGCTAAATAATCTAGACAATGGAATCTGAAAAATTCCGAAACACGTGTCGATTAAGTCTTGCAAAAATGACCAACATAAATACATTTAAAACAAAAAATAATTTTCTTGAAAATTATGCTATGAGAATATCATGGTTTTAATTAGTAAAGAAAATAATGACCTCGAGCCAAAATAAACATCCTCAAAATATAATATTTTAAAGGTCGAATAAAACAATTTTTATTTTTTAATAAAATTTAATCAGAATTTAAATATTAAAAACTTTTCTTCGAAAACCAAATCATTTTCAAAACTAAAAAAAATTATGTTTATTACTTGTATTATGTGTTGAAGTGAATTAATTTTTTAAAAATTTTCAATCCAAAAGGGGGGCCCCCCTGAATACGTCCATGCCACTGGTACTTCAAAAAACTAAAAATAATCACAAATAGGGAAGATAATCAGAAAAATCTAAAAAATTTAGGTGACTACAAAAAAAATAAGACAATATCAAAAAAAATAATAATAATTGAGTTAAGAACAATTTTAGGAAAATTCAGCAAATACTCGTAAATTAAAAATTAAAAAAAAAAATTCAAGAAAATTAAAACATAAAAACACAAAATTCGTTTCAGCTGGATAGCATTCTTGCTTGTTTATCTTCAAATCCTTAAATCTGACCACTCTAAAAAACATCAACTGTTATTGTATTTTCCTTATTAATCCCAGCCCTTTTTTCTATTTTAATTCTAAAGTTAATCAATTTTTTTTTTTGTTAAGTATGTTTAAAATATTAAACTTTAAATGAAAAAAATGTTGTTGTTTTTCGAGAGAGTAAAAAAATCCTTGATATTTTTGTTGTTGAAAAATAGTAAGTTACCCAGTTAATAAACAAAGCTTTTACGAAAAAAAAAACATTCTATTTCTACACACTTCAACCCTTTTTTTGAAGGATCAACAAAAGCAATAGTAAAACGTGCAGTAACATCATCATCATCTTCGTCGACTTTTGTCCCTTTGTTCAGTCAGTCATTCAGTTTATTCATTTAGTTTTATAGAAAAGAGAAATACACTACAGAGCTTGCAAAGGTTTATTTTTTATTAAAAAAAACTATTGCAGCCAAAGCAAAGTTGTTCCATTTGAAAGTTGTGTTTTGCAGATATTTTTTACAAAAATTTGAAAATTTTGTAATCCAAAAAATGAAAACAAAAATGTAGTCAAAAAAGAAATCTTTAAAATTCTGTAACATTTTCAGAAAATAAAGGGATGTGATTAAGAAAATTGATAAAATTTTAACTTTTTTACACTGCCGTTCAACCCATACAAATTTTGCGAACATTCATACGTTTGTACGATGTGCTCGGGTCCCCATTAATATTTTACAATAAGTCACAAAAACAACACTTATTCAGTCATTTTGGTTGAAACAATTCTATGTGTACCTAATTGTTCTCATTTTATAGGAATTGCTGTTGTTTTTTTTTAACATTTGCGTATTGTTACACCATTTTTTGGTAATCTGTAAAAATAAAATTTTATACAGCCGAAATTTTAAACTATCTAGCAATCAATGTATTATTAACTCTTACTGAAAATAATTCCAATCCCGAAAACCTAATTCCGGAATTTTTGGGATTATGCCAATCCCAAATCTGATTTTTAATTCCGGGATCCAGATTTTTCAAATATTTTTTTTAATAATATGAAATACAAATTTTGTGGAACACACACGGAAAAAAGTTCCGTCTGGTACCATTTTTTTTTTTGGAAGCAAAAGGTGAACAGTTTATGAAATGTAAACCTTGCAAAAAGATTCTAAAAACTAATGCTGGTTTTACGAAAGGGCTTTAAACACATAATAATTTTATAAGTTGTAAACTGGTTAATTTTTTTATTTTTCTGATACATTTTTAAAGGTTCAGCAAGAGTTGATGATGATTAGCCATGACGAAAGGTAAGAAAGATACCCGAATACGGATATCCTACATAGAAGGACCATCTACCTGAAGTTACTGACCGGTTGACTTCTCTTGATGGTTTTAACTTTTCAAAATTCACAAATTCAACAGAACAGCAAATCTTTACGAACGAAAATTAAAAAAAATCGTGTTAATCTCGGGATTTAAAATATTCAGAAAATTCCAGATTCTCATTTCCTGGAATTCAGAAGAACCAATCCCGATTGGAAGCCCTCTAAAATGTTTAAAAATTTAAAAAAAATATTTAGATGCTTTTTTAGGAAAGTTCGGTGAGGAATGTAGGGGAACACTTTCCCTCTCGCAATAACTCATAGCAAATTCATATATTGTGGTAATACCATTTTATCATTATTTTAATTCCTTTTTTATATCCACGCCCTTAAAAATGGGAGGTCCGAAAAAAAGTAAATTTTCTTATCCCCTGGGCTCAAATGCATTACTCTACTGAATTTTTTCCGACTTAAAATCTTTTAATTTGTTTAACGGAAATAAAAAAAAAAACTGGTAAAAAGGTGTAATTTTTAACATATTGGTTTAGATCATCAATTTTTCCCCTTGGTCCAATTTTGGGCATTTTCAAACTTAATCAGCCTACGACAAAAAAAATATTACTTCACGATATATAGCTGTAAAGGGGGCCCCGTAGGCTAGTTGGTAGCGTGCTAGCCTTTCAACGTGGGGGTCGTGGGTTCGATTCCCACCAGAACCCTTGGTTTTTTCGCTACAACGAGACGACGGTCATTGTTACCAGTTCTCGGTTAGGTGGAATTTATTAAAAATGAGTTGTAAATAATTAGAAAAAAAAAAAAAAAAAAGAAAAAAAAAAAAAAATAAATAAAAATAATAGATAAATATAGCTGTGGTTTGTTCTAAGTAGGTAAAATGTGATAAAAATCCGAAATTTGTTATTTTACTGGTTAAGTTCGGAGATAGGCACAATAGGAGGATGGGGAAAAAAGATCCCCCTAGAAAAACTAAAACATCCCAAAAAAAGCACAATTTATATGTGTACCTTCAAACCACAGTATGGGTATACCCACGTTGTCAGTCCATGTAAAACACATCGAAATATTGGTCTAGGATCGATTCAAAGAAATTCGATTAGCGATGTCTGTCCGTCTATGGAAGACACGATGCAGTCCAAAATAAAAGAGCCAGACTCCTTAAGTTTTGCACGAATATGACCTATACACAGATAAAATAAAAAACGAATTTTAATCAACAAAAAAGCGGAGTCAATCAATTTTTTAATGGAAATTCCTCTAATAAAGAAAATTGTTATACCTATCATCAAATAGTAGGTGAGTAATTAAAAAAATTTTCAATTAAAAATTTTTTCGATTTTGATTAAAAATTTGATAAATTTTTTATTTATAGTCAATCAAAATAATGATTGATTTAACGAATAAATTGTAGGCTAATGACGAAATACATACAATAAGAAAAACCCATCCAGACATTGCTAAAAGTGCCATAGAGTGGAATCCACAAGGTAGTCGTAGAAGAGGACGTCCAGCCCATACATGGAGACGACAAGTCATAGCTGAAGCAACAACTCTGAACACCAGTTGGAGCGAAGTGAAAAATATTGCGATGGACAGATCAAAATGGAGAGATTTTGTTGGGGCCCTATGCTCCTTATAGGAGCTTCGGGAACATATATATATATAATGACGAAATTATGAAAAAAATCATCTTATTTGCTTTTCAATATGTTGCCAATAATAAAAACTTAAAAAAATCCGATTATTTTGTATATTTTTTCAATTAATGTATTCAAATAAATTTAAGAGAAAAATAATCAGGTGGCTAATCACGTAAAACGAAAACGATTGACGATAGATAAACGACATCAAAATACATATCGTTCTGAAGAGAAATTTGAAAGTTTTCCTTTATTATATTACACAGCTCAACATGCAAATGCGTATTGTATTCTGGTAACTGATTTAGTTAGTGTTTGTTGCGCTGATTTCAAATCTGAGCCCCAAATATGTCTATCACGTCAGGATTTTGAGTTATTCGCGTTTAAAGTGCCGATAAAGGCCATTTTGGAACGTTTTTGAAAGCTTATACATAATGTAAGATCCTGACGTGCGATTGACTTGGTATCAAGCTCATTCAAAAGTATTGGATTTTTCCTATAAGACAAAATAAAAAGTTCTTGGAATTTAATTTTCTAAAATGGTGAAAAAATCATTAACGAAAAACCGTTTATTTTTTAAACATAAATAAATAAAAAATTAAATTCCAATAATATTTGATTTTGTCTTAAAGAGAAAATTACGCACTTTCGAATGAGCTTCATACCAAGTCATTCGCATGTCAGGATCTTTTTTTATATGCGCTCAAAAATGGCCAAAATGGGCCTTTTTTGACACTTTACCCGCGATTTTCTAAAAATTGTGACGTGATGATAGAAAAATTTGAGTGACCGTTTTGGAATCGGGGAACCTAAGCCTATAAACTTTTTTTGGTTTCATTCAAAACGCAGCGACAAACCTCAGATTTGTAGAGCGGTGTTATTGAAGAGTGCTATCTAATCCAGAAACATTAAAGAATATGGAAATATTTTTTTAGTTTAGGAGAAACAAGATTCCAAAGATCGACGATAGTTAACTATCGTTTTACGTGATCACAGTCCTGATATGTTGAAAATTTGTAATTCGTAGAGATTGGCAAAGAGTAAATACCCAAATGTTAAATATCCGGTAAAATAGGTAAATTGGGTAGAAATTGGTAAATACCCGGGTATTTTTTAAAAAGGTGGGTATAAACTATGTTGTAGAAAAATGGGGTGAATAAAAACATTTTCACCAAAATCTAATAAATTTTATACTAAAAACTAGTACTTTCTTAGAAAAATAGTACCTTTTTAGAAAAAAATACTTTTTTAGAGAAAGTGTTTTTAAAAAAAGTAGCGTTTTTTTGTAAAATAGTACTTTTAGAAAAAGAACTGTTTTCTAAAAAAAGGTACTTTTTATTTACCACTAAAAAGAAGTAAATAAAAAAAAAATATTTTTTTCTTAAAAAACGTACTTTTTCTAAAAAGAATTCCTTTTTTCTAAGAAAATTACTTTTTCTTAAAGTGCTTTTTCTAAAAAAAGTACATTAACACTATTTTTTTTAGAAAATGCGAGTTTTTTAGAAAAAATTACTTTTTTGTTTAAAAAGTAAATTTTTCAAAAAAAAAAATACTTTTTTTCTAAAATGTCCTATATTTTCTTTAATACTTTTTAAGAAAAAAGTAAAATTTTTTTTAAATAAGTACTTTTTTCTGAAAAAGTATGTTTTTTACTTAAAGGTGCCGATTATAGTGTCCGATTTGACGTGACGAAAATAAAAAAAAACAAGTAAGAAAATTATAGTCGGTCAAGACCGACCATAAAATACCCTACACCAGAGTTTCCCGGAAAATGGGTCCCAAGTTCAAACATGGACTGATTAGATCTATATTTTGTCAAATCTTTAATAAGTGTAAAAAGCACTCACTAATCAAATTTGAGTGGAATAGGCTTCTTTTTGTTGACAATAAATCACTTCAACTGAATATCGGGCGAAATTTCCACATGGGACCTAAGTCCAAAAATGGTCCGATGATAATCAGATTTGATAAGGTTATTAAAGTACGCGTTTAACATACACAAACAGCATTTTAATTAAATATTTTCTATTTTCATGAAATTTGAGAGATTTATGTGAAAATCGGGAAGGTGGTTTGTATGGGGGCTACAATAAGAACTGGTTCGATTTCTTTAAAATTTGGAATGGTGATTTGTGTTGATAAAACATGATTACCTGCCAAATTTCGAATAGATACCTGTTAAAATGCGTCTATTAGAGTCATTTGAGCCAAAACTAAAGAGGACCTTTGTATGGGGGCTAGGTCTAAATATGGACCGATTTTTTCCAATTTCAACAGGCTTCGTCCTTGGGCCAAAAGAGGCTTAAGTTTCAAATTTTAAGTCAATTGATTAAGAATTGCGACCTGTATCGTGTTTACACCGTTTATATGGACAGACGGACGGACGGACGGACGGACAGACGGACGGACGGACATCGCTAAATCGACTCAAAAAGTGATTCTAAGCCGATCGGTATACTTAAAAGTGGGTCTAGGACCAATATTTCGGGTAGTTACAAACATCAGCACAAACTCATTATACCCTGTACCACAGTGTGGTGTAGGGTATAAATAATCAAACATTGATTGACTCATTTAAATTTTGTTGATCAATAGATTTAATTGAAAATTTTTAGAAAATAATTTTTTTTGTGTTGGTTTCTCGAATCAAGGCCGATAATATTGAGCTCTCGTTTGTTTTAACTAAAACTAATCATAAAATGAACAAGTAGAAAAGTTAAGTTCGACTTGGCCGAATCCATTAAAACCCACCAAAATGCCCTTTTGAAGTGATAGCTAATTTTCTTACGTGAAGAAAATAAAAAAAACAATTTTGATTAGAAAAATTTTATTTTGGGTAAAAAACTTTTTTAGTCATTTTTGAAAAAAAAAAAATACTAAAACTCTGATAATTTTTTTATTTTAAATATTATATTTTGAGTAAGTTTATTCTAGCTCGAGGTCATTATTTCCTTTACTAATTAAAACTATTCTAATAGAATAATTTTCAAGGAAATTATTTTTCTGTTTTAAATTTATTTGTGTTGGTCATTTTTGCAAGACTTAATCTCCTAACTCTATACTACAAGTAGCAAAGGGATTTAAATGACAAATCGTCGAATAAATGGTATAACACTCGTATAACACACTAAAAATATTTGCAACAAAAAAAAATATTACTAAGGGTAAACATAGTATGTCTGTTTTTAATATTTGTTTGTTAAATATTTGTCAATCGTTATCTTACTACGATGGTACAATTATCGTCTTCTAATTCCCAATGGGTGTAGGGTTGAATATGTAGTACCATTTTAGTTTGATCATTAACGATTTGTCATTTAAATTTTAAAGGATTTTTATATTTGCTAAATAGTCTTGACAATGGAATCTGACAAATTCCGAAACACGTTTCAATTAAGTCTTGCGACCGCATAATGAGGTGTGTTCTTAAAAACTCCAAAATGAAATAAGTTTAATTTTTTTTTAATAAATATTAGGTGCGTTTTTTTAAATATTAAAATTTAATATGACCTTAAAATTTTTTTGTTTTATATAAAAGGTGAGTTTTTTTTAAAGAAAGTACACATTTTTTACATTCAAAATTATTTTTTTTATACTCCTTAAAAAATTGGAAACGGTGTTTAGTTCCAAGTAAACACTTTATTAAATTTCGTTTTAGTTTCACAATTTTTGTATTGTTGTGCATACAAAACTTAAGCTTTAGATGATGATGAATGGATGGCTGCATACTACTTTTGTAAAAGAAGAAATGGCATAAGGATTTTCTAAAAAACATAAAAAAAATCATCAAAATTCGTATAACATACGAGCTTTAAAACTATTTCTTTTAATTTACAATTGTTATATTTTTTTCTGCAAAAATTGTTTTAAATTTTATTATTGTTTTACTATTTTCATTATTTTTTTAACAAACAATTTCTTTACTTTTCCAGTTAACTATTGTATAAAATTTTACTTGAGTTCTTTTGAAAAGTGAAAAGGTAGTTTTCAATTTTGTTGTTATTTTGTGTTATTTGAAGGATATTTTTGTTTTTTGTACAGCATAGTTGTTTTTTGGAGAAAATTGGGTTAAAAGTTGTTACTATGGTTGGCTTAATACACTCAATTATTTTGTGTTGTTTTCGCAACAAAAAAAAAAATAAAATAAATTAAATTGGTTAATTGTAAACCAAAGGCACACTTGAGGCTATAACTCAACAACAGAAACAAAAAAAATATTATAAATATTTAGTATGTACTTGTTGTTTTTTTGAATTAAAGAATGTTTTTATTTTGTCCCTTTGCTAAAAAATTAATTTAAAATTATTATTTTTTTCCAGGAAATAAAAATATTAATATTTACTAACATGTCAGTGTTGACAAAAAATTTCAAATAGGTACTGTTCTCGTAGGACAAATCTTTCACATATCGCTTAAACTTTATAAAAAAAATAAACATTACTTAAGTCTAAGAAGAAAAATATTACCTCCAAAACTGTTATAATATTCCCGAAATTACTAAGGCTAAATCTTCATGAGCGGACGAGGACTGGTCTGCATACAGGCTGCAACCTAAGAGTTATAAGAAGATGATCAGAATTGCCAAATTTGGTTCTTGGGAAAACTTCTGTGGAAACATAGAAGACGTTTCTAAAGCATCCAGGCTGCGCAAAGTTCTGTCTTCTCCTTGCAGGGATACCTGAAAGATCTGAAATTGCTTCGGAAATAATAAATATGCCAACATTAATCTGGGCGATTTAAATCTCCAGGCCATATAAACCCCCTGGACCTGATGGTAAAATCCCGGCTGAGATGCAGCAAGTGGCGGACTATAAAGCCCCTTGGTTGTATAATCTGGTCGTATATTCCTTTAAAATGGGGGGATACCAGAGTCGTCTTTATCCCGAAGGCTGGGAAAAATTCCCACACAGCACCGAAGGATTTCAGACCAATTAATCTGAGTTATTTTTTGTTAAAGACAATGGAACGAATTATGGACTCATATTTGCTTAGAGACAAGGCATCATTGCTTTATGCATGATGCCTTGTCGAGGTTTCTTTCGACAAGGCAACATGCATACAACAAGGGTAGATCAACGGAAACAGCTCTTCATGAGCTCGTTGGTACCATCGAGAGATCTCTTTCGGTGAAGGAGTACACTATGGTGGCATTTCTTGATATAGAGGGGGCTTTTAATAATGTCATCCCAGACTCGATAATTCTGGCATTGTCTGGTCTGGGAGTAAAGCGTGGGATCGTTTTAATGGTGGAATAAACGTTTAACGTCTTAATTGGGAGCGTCCGTCATATCCCGATTTGGCAATAGGGCACACTACAGGGAGGTGATCTTTTGCCGCTTCTTTGGAACATGGCACTGAATTCAATGCTGCTATCTCTAGAAGCACGTGGTTGTCATGTTGTCGCATATGCTGACGATGTCGAAATAGCGGTAAAGGGAAAACATCTGACAGCATTGAGGGACATTCTTTAGGGTTCTCTAAAAGATCTGTCTGCATAAACAAGACGACAGCCGTCTGGAAGTTAATCCAAGTAAAACAGAGCTTGTCTTGTTTACAAGGAAAAATATGATTCCTGCTTTTGATACTATTTCTCTGGACGGCACTGAAGTCACCTTCTCAAATAGAGCCAAGTATCTTGGAGTATTTCTGTCGTCTGGAAATTAATCCAAGTAAAACAGAGCTTGTTTTGTTTACAAGGAAAAATAAGATTCCTACGTTTGATCCTATTTCTCTGGACGGCATTGAAATC
Organism: Pegoplata infirma; assembly: GCA_963921195.1. Classification (NCBI taxonomy): domain Eukaryota; kingdom Metazoa; phylum Arthropoda; class Insecta; order Diptera; family Anthomyiidae; genus Pegoplata; species Pegoplata infirma. Next base: position 196,717,239 of record OY992539.1, read on the forward strand.
ACATTCTCAGATGGAGCCAAGTATCTTGGAGTATTTCTAGATAGAAAGTTGAATTTCAGGCGTAATATTAAGGAACGGGTTAGAAAAGCAACGACTACTTTATATTCCTGTTAAAGGGCCATTGGAAACGATGGGGCTTTAGCCCTAAAGTCGTTCATTGGATTTATACAGCAGTGGCGTGACCAATTCTGCTGTATGGAATCATTGTCTGGTGGCCTGCTTTAGAAATAAAAGGGAAATGTGTCTTCATCACGGAGGTACAGAGAATGGCGTCGATGTGAATCACTGGTGCTCTTCGTACTGCTCTTCGTTTGAAAACAGCATCTGACCTTAACTGCCGCACGTCTTTACATGAGATCGCCAAATAGTTTGACATACGACTCATATTTGTGAGGACAAAAGTCACACGTTCGTTTTTGTCCACACTATCGTATTATATATAAACATAATAAACCTTACCAACCCACATCAATTAAATGGCGACAATCGTAAACGCCATTAATAACAACCTCATAGTGGGATAACCTGGCTGGATATAAAACTCACCACACATATGTTATTCTCACCATACTGAGTATAGGTATCAGCTGTTCAATCAGTATATAAGTAACAGCAATCAACAAACTCGTTCAGTTTGCTGGTGGCCGTGAAGCAGTACACTTGGGTAAGTCTCTAGTTTACTAAGTCTATCGCGATTGGGGAGTGCTGTCGCCAGGTGCCCCAAGTTCTTCTGGATTTTTCAGCTCGCGTCTAGGGAGTGCTGTCGCCAGGTGCCCTAGCTTGGATCATTTTCGCTGTTCGCGTCTAGGGAGTGCTGTCGCCAGGTGCCCTAGCTTGGATCATTTTCGCTGCTCGCGTCTAGGGAGTGCTGTCGCCAGGTGCCCTAGCTTGGATTATTTTCTCTGCTCGCGTCTAGGGAGTGCTGTCGCCAGGTGCCCTAGCTTGGATCATTTTCGCTGCTCGCGTCTAGGGAGTGCTGTCGCCAGGTGCCCTAGCTTGGATCATTTTCGCTGCTCGCGTCTAGGGAGTGCTGTCGCCAGGTGCCCTAGCTTGGATTATCTTCTCGGCTCGTGTCTAGGGAGTGCTGTCGCCAGGTGCCCTAGCTTGGATTATTTCCGCCGCTCGCGTCTAGGGAGTGCTGTCGCCAGGTGCCCTAACTTGGATTATTTTCGCTGTTCGCGTCTAGGGAGTGCTGTCGCCAGGTGCCCTAGCTTGGATCATTTTCGCTGCTCGCGTCTAGGGAGTGCTGTCGCCAGGTGCCCTAGCTTGGATTATTTCCGCTGCTCGCGTCTAGGGAGTGCTGTCGCCAGGTGCCCTAACTTGGATTATTTTCGCTGTTCGCGTCTAGGGAGTGCTGTCGCCAGGTGCCCTAGCTTGGATCATTTTCGCTGCTCGCGTCTAGGGAGTGCTGTCGCCAGGTGCCCTAGCTTGGATTATTTCCGCTGCTCGCGTCTAGGGAGTGCTGTCGCCAGGTGCCCCAAGTTCTTTTGGATTATTTTCTCCGCTCGCGTCTAGGGAGTGCTGTCGCCAGGTGCCCTAGCTTGGATTATTTTCTCCGCTCGCGTCTAGGGAGTGCTGTCGCCAGGTGCCCTAGCTTGGATTATTTTCGCTGCTCGCGTCTAGGGAGTGCTGTCGCCAGGTGCCCTAGCTTGGATTATTTTCTCTGCTCGCGTCTAGGGAGTGCTGTCGCCAGGTGCCCTAGCTTGGATTATTTTCTCCGCTCGCGTCTAGGGAGTGCTGTCGCCAGGTGCCCTAGCTTGGATTATTTTCTCCGCTCGTGTCTAGGGAGTGCTGTCGCCAGGTGCCCTAGCTTGGATTATTTTCTCCGCTCGCGTCTAGGGAGTGCTGTCGCCAGGTGCCCTAGCTTGGATTATTTTCGCTGCTCGCGTCTAGGGAGTGCTGTCGCCAGGTGCCCTAGCTTGGATTATTTCCGCTGCTCGCGTCTAGGGAGTGCTGTCGCCAGGTGCCCTAGCTTGGATTATTTCCGCTGCTCGCGTCTAGGGAGTGCTGTCGCCAGGTGCCCTAGCTTGGATTATTTCCGCTGCTTGCGTCTAGGGAGTGCTGTCGCCAGGTGCCCTAGCTTGGAATTTACATCGCCGCCTCCGTCCCGCCAGCCCGATAACCGGTCGCTGTTCCCTAGTTTTAGTTTTACTCTCTTTATTTTGTAGTGTAAGTTTATTCAATAAATGAATTATTTATTATAACATTTTAACAACCAGTCTTTTACTCTCGGTCTCAGCAAATACAAATTTCTGTGACGATCCCTACCCCCGCGAGCTATACCCCAGCTAACGGAGGAAACTCTTCGTTACAGTGGCGCCCGAGCAGGGACTTGAGAGTAAAAGAAAGACTACGGTAAAAGGTAGTTGGTAAAAATTGTTTTGAATAAACTACATAAGAGTGACAAAAGAGTGAAACGAATAAAAATACTTTGATAAAAAGAAGTATTCCCGGAATCCAAGTTGAGGTAAGAAAAATGTCCATAGTGACAAACGCTGACCGAGTACGGAAATGGAATACACAATTCGACGGTGAAACACATCCCTTCGAGTTCATAGATAGACTGACGGAATTAGCACCTCTGTACGACATGGAAGTTGACGTTCTACCCCAATTAATGCCATTGTTCCTCACAGGGAAAGCATTAATCTGGTTTCGAAACAATCATCGCAATTGGAAGACCTGGTCCGCCTTCAAACGAGATCTTCTAAAATTTTTTCTACCTCGGCGTTACTTTGATCACCTGGAGGATACCATTCGCCAAAGGTATCAACTATCCCAGGAAGACTTTAAAAGCTACGTCCTGTCAATTCAAAACCTTATGAGACACGGAAACTTCCCTAAGAAACAACAACTGGAACGGATCTATTTAAATGCCTTGCCCAAATATCGTTGGTACATCCGTCAAAAGGATTTTTCCACACTGGACGAACTATTGGAACTCGCTGGAGACCTTGAGTGCATTCCAACCTCTCCTCACCATACGGAAGAACGACTTCGACTCGTAACTATCGATGAAGTCTCCTCGGACGTCAACTGTACTCAGCAAACATCATCAGCCGCCTCAAATTTCCGGCCACTCACGGCCAACGCAAGGTTTACCCAACCAATCCCCAGCAGCAATGTTCGTCAACCACGCCGGTCCACCGATGGCCAACTACTCGCCCGACCCGCACGTTCCCTCCAGTCTGTTAATAGTGCGCTCGCTCAAGATTTATCACCCCGAATATCATCCGTAGATGATACCTTTACCGCGTCAGGTCATGTACCAGTCGAGGAACATAGCCCTGAGGATCAAGCTACAATCCAGCATTTTATTGAAAGCGAATTACAAAAATTTCGAGAGTTACATGGTTTGTCTACCGCAGCTAAACACCGGATAGTAGTCACCGACGATCGGCCGTTTAAACTAAGATATGCACCCCGAAACCCAGCAATGCAGGCCATAATCGATGCCAAAATCAATGAGCTCTTAGCCAATGGTTGCATAGAACCTTCAAGAAGTCCGTACAGCTCCCCGATCACTCTCGCACAGAAGAAGAACGGTACCTGGAGGTTGTGCATCGATTTTAGACACTTGAATTCCAAATCTGATCCCGACGCCTACCCACTTCCCCGAATTTCGACGATATTAGATCGCCTCAGGGAGGCCAAATATGTGAGTAGTCTGGACTTGAAAGATGGATATTGGCAGATACCCCTGGAAGACGAAAGCAAGAAATACACTGCCTTTACGGTTGCCGGTCGTGGATTATACCAATGGCGGGTTATGCCCTTCGGTTTGCACTCTGCACCAGCAACTTTCCAGAGAGCTCTAGACAGCGTGATTGGACCAGACTTAGAACCCCATGCCTTCGCATACCTAGATGATATAATCGTTACCGGAAAGACGTTGGACGAACATTTAGCAAATTTAGCAGAAGTTTTCCGTAGACTCCGAGCTGCTAATCTAAAAATAAACCCAGAAAAATGCGAGTTTTTTAAAAGGGAAACCAAATATCTTGGCCATGTTGTCAGCGGACATGGTATTCATACTGACCCAGACAAGGTCGCCGCAATTCGAGATATGAAAGCGCCTCGCAACGTTAAGGAGGTGCGAAGATTTCTTGGAGTCGCTTCCTGGTATCGTCGCTTTGTACCGGATTTCGCCACCATTGCGCAACCGTTGACTGCCTTGCTAAAAAAAGGGAAACACTGGAAGTGGACAGACGATCAACAATCCTCGTTCGAGCAACTAAAGGCAAAACTGACGGAGGCACCTGTCCTGGCGTGCCCTGATTTTACCCAAACTTTTACGCTTCAAACTGACGCCAGTGATCACGGGTTAGGAGCCGTCCTGACACAGGACCTGGACGAAGGCGAAAGGGTCATCGCTTACGCGAGCCGAGGACTAAATGGAGCTGAAAGAAACTACAGTGCGACAGAGAAGGAGTGTCTGGCCATCGTTTGGGGCATCCGAAAGATGCTGCCCTATCTAGAAGGATATACTTTCAAGGTGATTACTGACCATTTGTCTCTCAAGTGGTTGAACTCTATTGATAACCCGACTGGTCGTTTGGCTCGATGGGCCCTTGAGCTCCAGCAGTACAAATTTACGGTGCAATATCGAAAAGGTAAGCAAAATGTGGTCGCGGATGCCCTTTCCCGCCAACCTACTGAGATGCTACAATGAGCCGTGGAAGAAATTGATTCAACCCCCTGTGCGTGGATACAGCGAAAAATGGAGGAAGTTCAGCGGAATCCGCAAAAGAATGCCGATTACATGACAGTGGGATCGCAACTCTTCAGGCATATCCCTAGACACCCAAATGATGAGGATTGCACGCCGTGGAAATTGTGTGTGTCAGGTCCACAGCGACAAAGGGTATTACAGGAGAACCACAGCCAGCCAGCGGCCGGGCATCTCGGTGTTCGAAAAACCATCAACAGAGTCAGCAATCGTTATTACTGGCCTGGAATGTTCCGCGACGTCTCGAGATTCGTGCGAGGTTGTGAATCCTGCCAGAAGTATAAACCTAGTCAACAGGCTCCTGCTGGAGAGATGTTGGTACAAATTCCGGAGGAACCATGGGCGACTGTTTGCGCAGACTTTGTCGGGCCGCTACCTCGTTCAAAACATGGCAACAATACCCTCTTGGTTTTCATTGACCGGTTTTCTAAGTGGGTCGAACTGATTCCCCTTCGCAAAGCCACAGCACAAGGTGTCGTAAAGGCATTCAGGGAAAGGATCCTTGCCCGTTTTGGGACTCCGAAGGTACTGATCACCGACAATGTGTAACGAAGTTTTTCGTTACATATTGGTAATTTTATATTTTTTTATAAAAATACTATTTTTTTCATTTAAATATTTTAATATTTCTTTCTAGTTTTTAAGAGATTTACAGTTACATAAATATAAGAGTAATCTGTATAAGAGAACCAACGCATCAACCAATGCTACACATACAATTTAATTTTCTCTTGATCTCACTACTACAGTGGTATTGATCGGTCGGTAGTAAATTCAAAGCTCACGCATACATTCGTTTTCTCATGCTCTCACTACTAACGTACGTAGTTGGTTTGTAGTTAGTTTGGTCATTACTACAACTTTAGTTGAGCTTGTGCTGTCCAAGTGTACGGGTAGCACTGCAGGTCATTAGATTTCGGTGGTAGTCGTTCACAAGTACAGCCAAGTTCAACTCAATGTAGTAATTGCAGAGGGTTTCTACTTATTTAAATAAATAATAGTCCCCAGGCATAGTAGTGGTAGTGCATAGGAAAACTACTGGTTAAGATGGCCATAGTTTCCAGGCAGGTAGATGTATTAGTGACCAGGGAGTCTACTGGTTTAAACGGCCATAGATCCCATGTCTGTAGTGGTAACTAAAACACTAACAAACAATAAAAATTCCACACTATAAAAATATGACTCGAGCATTAATTCGAGGAGTCTGTTGTCTACCGCGAAAGCGTTCACCCGTGCAGCGGGTAACCTGCGTTACTCTGTCCGGCAATTATCCTGGTTTCTTTTCAAACATTAATTATCCTGGTTTCATCGAAAACGTCTAGATCCTGGTTTCAGTCACAAACGTGGGTGACTGCAAACATCTCTGGTACAGGGCTCATATCCTGGTTTAAATCTAGCATCGATCGTGAACGTGTGCGATTATTCGAGTACAGGGAATAATCGCAACGTTATTAAATAGTTTGACTCAAGCTTGTATCCTGGTTGCTGCGTTGGTCTTCAATTTTAGTGATAAATTGTAAAATAAAGTTCTGAATTAAAATAAAATTCCTGTGTTTTAATAATCCTGGTTCTGACTGACCTAACCCCGGCAAAATCTATTATAAATGGCGCCCGAGCAGGGACTCTAAAAAGAGGAAAAATAAATGTGGAGAAAACCAAATCTATTTAAAATAAAAGTTTTCCAAATCCACAAAACAAGAAAAGTTCTGTAAAAATCTGGCTAGCAGTGGATGATCTATATGCAACGCACATTGGCAATAATAAAGACAAACAAAAATCGAAAAAAAAGGTGAATCTTTTACACAAGAAAAATCTGGCTTCTGAGAGAAAAAATTATCGGGCTTCTGCAAAGATAAAGCTTTACACAAAAAGGTCTAGCTCTGAGAAAACAAAAAAAAAAATCATCGGTATCCTGAAAATCTGGTTCGTATTCCAGCAAATTTAAATTCTGAAAACAACAATCTTCTGGAAGGTGCACGAGAATTACAAGTACTAAGCTGTAAACACAGAAAGCTATGTCAAAGGTAATGGACAAAACTGGGCCACCACGTGGACAATCTGAGAGTTCTGGTAGAAGCGGTAAAACCACGTGGTCATGAAGTCCACAGTTCCTTTACAAATTCCAAACGAAGGGGGAGATGTAACGAAGTTTTTCGTTACATATTGGTAATTTTATATTTTTTTTATTAAAATACTATTTTTTTCATTTAAATATTTAAATATTTCTTTCTAGTTTTTAAGAGATTTACAGTTACATAAATATAAGAGTAGTCTGTATAAGAGAACCAACGCATCAACCAATGCTACACATACAATTTAATTTTCTCTTGATCTCACTACTACAGTGGTATTGATCGGTCGGTAGTAAATTCAAAGCTCACGCATACATTCGTTTTCTCATGCTCTCACTACTAACGTACGTAGTTGGTTTGTAGTTAGTTTGGTCATTACTACAACTTTAGTTGAGCTTGTGCTGTCCAAGTGTACGGGTAGCACTGCAGGTCATTAGATTTCGGTGGTAGTCGTTCACAAGTACAGCCAAGTTCAACTCAATGTAGTAATTGCAGAGGGTTTCTACTTATTTAAATAAATAATAGTCCCCAGGCATAGTAGTGGTAGTGCATAGGAAAACTACTGGTTAAGATGGCCATAGTTTCCAGGCAGGTAGATGTATTAGTGACCAGGGAGTCTACTGGTTTAAACGGCCATAGATCCCATGTCTGTAGTGGTAACTAAAACACTAACAAACAATAAAAATTCCACACTATAAAAATATGACTCGAGCATTAATTCGAGGAGTCTGTTGTCTACCGCGAAAGCGTTCACCCGTGCAGCGGGTAACCTGCGTTACTCTGTCCGGCAATTATCCTGGTTTCTTTTCAAACATTAATTATCCTGGTTTCATCGAAAACGTCTAGATCCTGGTTTCAGTCACAAACGTGGGTGACTGCAAACATCTCTGGTACAGGGCTCATATCCTGGTTTAAATCTACACGCAAAAAAAAATCTGTGTCGGAGTGAGCAAAAATCTGACATAATTTTACCAAGAATATGCTAAAACTACAACCGACGAAGTAGTTTTCGTAATTTAGCCAAAACACTTATGTAAAAAATATTGAAGAAAATGCTAATGCTATTTAAGCAAAAACTTGGTAAAATATAACAAAAGAGATATGGTGAAATATACCAAAATTATTAGAAAAGATGACTAAAAATAATGCTAAAAATTACTACCTTTATGCTAAAATAAATTTTCAATAAATTTTTGTAAAAATTTGTATATTTGTTGAATTTAAAATTTTCACAGAATAAATCCATATTAATATAATAAATGTTGTGTAGGATTTTATTTACCACCGACCAACTGACCCTTTATGTACAATTTTCTCCAGTGACTGCTGCCTACGCATTTTCTTGAAGTGAAGGATCCGCTATAGCTTCACGAATTTATTTAAAATCATCCTGTAAAAAATAGAAAATTATTACAAAACATAATTTTTTAATTTAGAAAACTAGTAAACCCCATTGGTCTTTTGGTTAGGAGGAACACTTACTTTGTGATTCCATTTGTAACTCATCAAAACAGGGGCGGACTCCATTTGCTTTGCTATATAAATGAGTTTTTCGGTTTTAATTTTATAGCTAAAGGGAGGACTGGTGCCCACGCACTTTATTGTAGTGAAGGATTCGCCATAGCTTCAAAAATTTATTTAGCAGTACCCTGTAAAAATAGAAAATTATTACCAAACACTATTTTTTAACCAAAAATCTATTAAACCTTATTGGTGTCTTCGGAATTGGGGTATACTCACTTTATCATTCCATTTGTAATTCATTAAAACAAACGTCTGGGACTCCATTAGTTTTGCTAAATGAATGGTGTTTTAAGTTATGACAGCAAACTTAACTTTATCATTTTTTTATCTTACATTTATTTATCTTTTAAAAAAACTAATAATTTATTTTTATTTATTAATTTATTTTAATTTTATTTATCAATTTCCTTTTTACGTTTTTATAACACAAAAAATAAACGAAGCACGCACACAAAAATACAAAATGAATATGGCGGGCTGCATTTGTTTTGTTTTTTGTTGTTGTTTTCTTTCGATAAATTTTTGTGCAAGTAATTTGCGTTATTGTGCAAGCTACTTGGTTATTTTGCATAAAAAACTAATTATGTGACTTTAACATCGACAAGCATAATTTTAGCAAAAATTTAGTTAAAATTTTTTTTTGGTATGAAAAAAGTTTTACCAAGTAGGATTGCTCAATCTTACACAGATTTTTTTTTTGCGTGTAGCATCGATCGTGAACGTGTGCGATTATTCGAGTACAGGGAATAATCGCAACGTTATTAAATAGTTTGACTCAAGCTTGTATCCTGGTTGCTGCGTTGGTCTTCAATTTTAGTGATAAATTGTGAATAAATATTTTGGATTTAAATAAAATTCCTGTGTTTTAATAATCCTGGTTCTGACTGACCTAACCCCGGCAAAATCTATTATAAATGACCAGGATGATTAATGTTTGAAAGAAAGCTGGATAATTGCCGGACAGAGTAACGCAGGTTACCCGCTGCACGGGTGAACGCTTTCGCGGAAGGTGCCCGAGAATGATGTAACGAAGTTTTTCGTTACATATTGGTAATTTTATATTTTTTTTATTAAAATACTATTTTTTTCATTTAAATATTTAAATATTTCTTTCTAGTTTTTAAGAGATTTACAGTTACATAAATATAAGAGTAGTCTGTATAAGAGAACCAACGCATCAACCAATGCTACACATACAATTTAATTTTCTCTTGATCTCACTACTACAGTGGTATTGATCGGTCGGTAGTAAATTCAAAGCTCACGCATACATTCGTTTTCTCATGCTCTCACTACTAACGTACGTAGTTGGTTTGTAGTTAGTTTGGTCATTACTACAACTTTAGTTGAGCTTGTGCTGTCCAAGTGTACGGGTAGCACTGCAGGTCATTAGATTTCGGTGGTAGTCGTTCACAAGTACAGCCAAGTTCAACTCAATGTAGTAATTGCAGAGGGTTTCTACTTATTTAAATAAATAATAGTCCCCAGGCATAGTAGTGGTAGTGCATAGGAAAACTACTGGTTAAGATGGCCATAGTTTCCAGGCAGGTAGATGTATTAGTGACCAGGGAGTCTACTGGTTTAAACGGCCATAGATCCCATGTCTGTAGTGGTAACTAAAACACTAACAAACAATAAAAATTCCACACTATAAAAATATGACTCGAGCATTAATTCGAGGAGTCTCTTGTCTACCGCGAAAGCGTTCACCCGTGCAGCGGGTAACCTGCGTTACTCTGTCCGGCAATTATCCTGGTTTCTTTTCAAACATTAATTATCCTGGTTTCATCGAAAACGTCTAGATCCTGGTTTCAGTCACAAACGTGGGTGACTGCAAACATCTCTGGTACAGGGCTCATATCCTGGTTAAAATCTAGCATCGATCGTGAACGTGTGCGATTATTCGAGTACAGGGAATAATCGCAACGTTATTAAATAGTTTGACTCAAGCTTGTATCCTGGTTGCTGCGTTGGTCTTCAATTTTAGTGATAAATTGTGAATAAATATTTTGGATTTAAATAAAATTCCTGTGTTTTAATAATCCTGGTTCTGACTGACCTAACCCCGGCAAAATCTATTATAAATGGCGCCCGAGCAGGGACTCTAAAAAAGGAAAAATAAATGTGGAGAAAACCAAATCTATTAAAAATAAAAGTTTTCCAAATCCACAAAACAAGAAAAATTCTGGAAAAAAAAAAATCTGGCTGGCAGCGGATGCTCTATATTCAACGCAAATTGGCAATACAAAAAAATCTGGCTGCTGAAAAAAAAATCATCGGTCTTCTGCAAAGATAAAGCTTTACCCAAAAAGGTCTAGCTTCTGAGAAAACAAAAAAAAAAAAAATCATCGGTATCCTGAAAATCTGGTTCGTATTCCAGCAAATTTAAATTCTGAAAACAACGAGCTTCTGGAAGGTGCACGAGAATTACAAGCAATAAGCTGTTAACACAGAAAAGCTATGTCAAAGGTAATGGACAAAACTGGGCCACCACGTGGACAATCTGAGAGTTCTGGTAGAAGCGGTAAAACCACGTGGTCATGAAGTCCACAGTTCCTTTACAAATTCCAAACGAAGGGGGAGATGTAACGAAGTTTTTCGTTACATATTGGTAATTTTATATTTTTTTATAAAAATACTATTTTTTTCATTTAAATATTTTAATATTTCTTTCTAGTTTTTAAGAGATTTACAGTTACATAAATATAAGAGTAATCTGTATAAGAGAACCAACGCATCAACCAATGCTACACATACAATTTAATTTTCTCTTGATCTCACTACTACAGTGGTATTGATCGGTCGGTAGTAAATTCAAAGCTCACGCATACATTCGTTTTCTCATGCTCTCACTACTAACGTACGTAGTTGGTTTGTAGTTAGTTTGGTCATTACTACAACTTTAGTTGAGCTTGTGCTGTCCAAGTGTACGGGTAGCACTGCAGGTCATTAGATTTCGGTGGTAGTCGTTCACAAGTACAGCCAAGTTCAACTCAATGTAGTAATTGCAGAGGGTTTCTACTTATTTAAATAAATAATAGTCCCCAGGCATAGTAGTGGTAGTGCATAGGAAAACTACTGGTTAAGATGGCCATAGTTTCCAGGCAGGTAGATGTATTAGTGACCAGGGAGTCTACTGGTTTAAACGGCCATAGATCCCATGTCTGTAGTGGTAACTAAAACACTAACAAACAATAAAAATTCCACACTATAAAAATATGACTCGAGCATTAATTCGAGGAGTCTGTTGTCTACCGCGAAAGCGTTCACCCGTGCAGCGGGTAACCTGCGTTACTCTGTCCGGCAATTATCCTGGTTTCTTTTCAAACATTAATTATCCTGGTTTCATCGAAAACGTCTAGATCCTGGTTTCAGTCACAAACGTGGGTGACTGCAAACATCTCTGGTACAGGGCTCATATCCTGGTTTAAATCTAGCATCGATCGTGAACGTGTGCGATTATTCGAGTACAGGGAATAATCGCAACGTTATTAAATAGTTTGACTCAAGCTTGTATCCTGGTTGCTGCGTTGGTCTTCAATTTTAGTAATAAATTGTAAAATAAAGTTCTGAATTAAAATAAAATTCCTGTGTTTTAATAATCCTGGTTCTGACTGACCTAACCCCGGCAAAATCTATTATAAATGGTAGCCAATTTCAGAGTCGTGAGTTAAAAAAATATCTACAAGAGATTGGCGTACGACATCAGTTCACAGCCCCTTACTGTCCTCAGGAGAATCCTACAGAGAGAGCTAATCGTACCATCAAGACCATGATTGCGCAGTTTGCTCAAAATCACCACAACAAATGGGATGAGTACTTACCGGAAATTACGTTGGCCATTAACACCAGTAGCTCCGAATCAACAGGATACAGCACCGCCTATCTCGTACAAGGTCGGGAACCCAGATTGCCTAAAGCTCTTTACGACGAGGTAGTCACCGGAACAGGTTCACTAAACCAAAGCCCAGAAGAAAAGGCAACTGAACTGAAAGAAATCTTCCAAATCGTCCGACAACAACTCGGCAAGGCAGCACAGGACCAACGACGTCACTACAACTTACGCCAAAGACCATGGAAACCCAAAATAGGCGACGCAGTTCTACTCCGGCAACATCCCTTATCAAAAGCAGTGGACAATTTTGCTGCTAAACTGGCTCCAAAATACGCTGGACCTTACGAAGTCATAAACTTTCCGTCTCCAGTTATCGTAAAACTTCGGGACCGGGAAAAGAACGAGATCAAGACAGCACATATAAGCGATATAAAATCATTCGTAGAAGAAGCCTCGTCATCGTCAGCCCAGTAACTCAACCAGCTCATTTATGTTCCCGAGGGGGGGATCATGTGTGAGGACAAAAGTCACACGTTCGTTTTTGTCCACACTATCGTATTATATATAAACATAATAAACCTTACCAACCCACATCAATTAAATGGCGACAATCGTAAACGCCATTAATAACAACCTCATAGTGGGATAACCTGGCTGGATATAAAACTCACCACACATATGTTATTCTCACCATACTGAGTATAGGTATCAGCTGTTCAATCAGTATATAAGTAACAGCAATCAACAAACTCGTTCAGTTTGCTGGTGGCCGTGAAGCAGTACACTTGGGTAAGTCTCTAGTTTACTAAGTCTATCGCGATTGGGGAGTGCTGTCGCCAGGTGCCCCAAGTTCTTCTGGATTTTTCAGCTCGCGTCTAGGGAGTGCTGTCGCCAGGTGCCCTAGCTTGGATCATTTTCGCTGTTCGCGTCTAGGGAGTGCTGTCGCCAGGTGCCCTAGCTTGGATCATTTTCGCTGCTCGCGTCTAGGGAGTGCTGTCGCCAGGTGCCCTAGCTTGGATTATTTTCTCTGCTCGCGTCTAGGGAGTGCTGTCGCCAGGTGCCCTAGCTTGGATCATTTTCGCTGCTCGCGTCTAGGGAGTGCTGTCGCCAGGTGCCCTAGCTTGGATCATTTTCGCTGCTCGCGTCTAGGGAGTGCTGTCGCCAGGTGCCCTAGCTTGGATTATCTTCTCGGCTCGTGTCTAGGGAGTGCTGTCGCCAGGTGCCCTAGCTTGGATTATTTCCGCCGCTCGCGTCTAGGGAGTGCTGTCGCCAGGTGCCCCAAGTTCTTTTGGATTATTTTCTCCGCTCGCGTCTAGGGAGTGCTGTCGCCAGGTGCCCTAGCTTGGATTATTTTCTCCGCTCGCGTCTAGGGAGTGCTGTCGCCAGGTGCCCTAGCTTGGATTATTTTCGCTGCTCGCGTCTAGGGAGTGCTGTCGCCAGGTGCCCTAGCTTGGATTATTTTCTCTGCTCGCGTCTAGGGAGTGCTGTCGCCAGGTGCCCTAGCTTGGATTATTTTCTCCGCTCGCGTCTAGGGAGTGCTGTCGCCAGGTGCCCTAGCTTGGATTATTTTCTCCGCTCGTGTCTAGGGAGTGCTGTCGCCAGGTGCCCTAGCTTGGATTATTTTCTCCGCTCGCGTCTAGGGAGTGCTGTCGCCAGGTGCCCTAGCTTGGATTATTTTCGCTGCTCGCGTCTAGGGAGTGCTGTCGCCAGGTGCCCTAGCTTGGATTATTTCCGCTGCTCGCGTCTAGGGAGTGCTGTCGCCAGGTGCCCTAGCTTGGATTATTTCCGCTGCTCGCGTCTAGGGAGTGCTGTCGCCAGGTGCCCTAGCTTGGATTATTTCCGCTGCTTGCGTCTAGGGAGTGCTGTCGCCAGGTGCCCTAGCTTGGAATTTACATCGCCGCCTCCGTCCCGCCAGCCCGATAACCGGTCGCCGTTCCCTAGTTTTAGTTTTACTCTCTTTATTTTGTAGTGTAAGTTTATTCAATAAATGAATTATTTATTATAACATTTTAACAACCAGTCTTTTACTCTCGGTCTCAGCAAATACAAATTTCTGTGACGATCCCTACCCCCGCGAGCTATACCCCAGCTAACGGAGGAAACTCGTCGTTACATATTGAGAGAGAGATATTTCAGGGATTTCCAAAGCCAATGAGCTTGCAAGACTTGGAACTACCTTACAGATTCCAACAGAATTGAAATGTGTTGGTATGCCTCTAGAAACTTGCAAGCAAAATCTACAGCTTTGTTCTGCGATGGAGACTAATCAGAGATGGGCAAATGAATTGACGTGTAAGACAACGCAACAGATTTGGCCTTCTCTTAATCAGAGGCGCACAAGTGAGCTGATATCGCTTCCAAGAGGAGAGATTTCGACAGTGGTTGCTGTAATTACCGGACACTGTCTTAGGGGAAGCACGCAGAGCGGTTAAATGTGCCGTCAAATGACATTTATCGGAGTTGTATGAATGAAGAGGAGTCGGAAACTATCGAACACTTCATCTGCCATTGCCCGGCACTTTCTGGTCAGAGACTTGCTTCACTGGGATATTGGGAACTGTGCTTCCTCTATAAGCCTTTTTGAGCGCCACTTTACCACTATGATACCGCCCTGAGAGTCTTAGATGAGGGGAATTCCGAGTAGTGGAGCCTCCATATATTTTTACACGGATGAATCGAGGCTGCAAGAACAAGAGGGCTTTGAAGTCAATTCGAAGGAACTTGGGTTGAGCCTTGCTCGAAGATGCCCAGATCATTGCAGTGTTTACCAGGCAGATATGCTGGCAATTAAGGAAGTAGCTGACTGGTTGAGCTGCAATGTATAGTCTACAACTGCATTCAACATCAATTCTGAAAGTCAAGCCGCGGTCAAGTCCCAAAAGTCAATGTTGTTGACAACAAGATCTGCTCTTAACGGCCGCACGTCTTTAAATGAGATGGCCAAGCAGTTTGACATACGACTCATATGGGTCCCAGCGCACAGAGACATTCCAGGGAATTGCAAAGCCGATGAGCTTGGAACTACCTTACAGGGTCCAACAGAATTGGAATGTGTTGGTATGCCTCAAGAAACTTTGATGGACGTGTGAGACAATACGACAGATTTGGCCTTCTCTTAATCAGAAGCGGAAAAGTGAACTGATATCGCTTCCAAGAGGAGAGTGATTGCTATAATTACCGGACACTGTCCGGTAAATGTGACGTCGAATGATTTTTGCAGGAGTTGCATGGATGAAGAGGAGTTGAAAACTATTGAACACTTCATCTGCCATTGCCCGACACTTTCTGATTTATCGGATGTCAAAAGGCTATTACAGTCCCTTGGTGTCACAACGGACCTCAGAGTCTACGTGTGCTGATGTAAAACGTCAGCTGCCACTTGCAACCTAACTAAACCCAATTTGTAGGATCAGAAAATGGTTCTTAGACACGGAATTACTTAATTCTGAGAATATAAGGCGCTTCTCCATCCTCTGTTCTAATGTTAATAAGGAATATTAAACAGAGTTTGATTTAAATTTATAGATCTTGGCACTAAATACTCAAAAGGGTTGCAATGCCGGTCGTAGGGGCCGATATGTTTCAAACGAAATGAAAAACTTATATACATATATTCTTTTTCACTGATTTTAGGGTACATATAACAAAATTTCATCCCATATACAAACTTAATTGTGGCGATATTGTTCCCAAATTACACATTATTTATTTTGATTGTAAAATTTCAAAAATACTTTTTGGATCATAAAACAAACAGTATTGACATTTAAAACTCACAAAACTTTCAAAACAGGACTAGAAAACATCAAAATTATCACATTGCGAAACTGTTTTAGATACCATTTTATAATATTCATGCAATTATAAAATTATTGTTGCATGTTTTATTTATTTTTTTTTTTGTTATAAAAACATGTAGAGGAACATGCACACACGAGTATAAAATTCAAAAAAAGTAAAAACTCAAATGTTTTTAATTTTATTTTATGTCTCTTATGACACAAACAACACTGATGCTGTGTACACATCATGTTTCCCACATGCATAATTTCACGCATTATAAACGATTTAGAATAAAGAAAAAAAAAAAACGTTGGAAAAGTTGGTCCTTCATCAGTGAGTTAACAAGCGTTAAGGTTATAAAATCACACACTGTGTACAAAAGAATTTAAAAAATATATATAAAAAAAATCTAGAATGGTTTTACGGAAAACAAATCATCATCAGGATTGTTAAAGTTGTTACTACTTTTACTACTACTTCTTGTATGATTGGACGGACGGACAGACATACATAAACTGAAAACATTTTAATTTAAAACTCCTATGTGACAAATCTGTAAAACAAGAATTTATTCTGTAATTTTATGGTTAACGGTAGTAAAATTATGAAGAAGTGTGTGAATGCACAAGAAAGGATGAAAAAAAAATTCCAGGACAAAATCAAAAAAGGGTAACAACGAATGTAAGCAATAAAAAAGATGTAACTTAGCAAATGTACCATGATGAATATCTGAAGAGAAAAATAAAAACGACTTCAAGTTAAGTTAATTTGAAATTTATGATGGAATCAAAGAAAAAGGTTTAAATAGACTATTTTGTAAAGGGACAGGTTAAGTTGAAAGTGGCTGCTAATGTTATACGTCAGCACACATAGACTCTGAGCTCCGTTGTGATACCATGGGACCGTAATAGGTACCCCAACTAATCCCTGTCGTTAAACAAATGTGAACTTCTTATGAAAGTCTGAAGATATTGATTTTGACATCCGTTATATCAGAAAGATCGTGCAGCTCCCTAGATCCCAGTGAAACAAGTCTTTGACCAGAAAGTGCCGGACAATGGAAGACAAAGTGTTTGATAGTTTCCAACTGCTCCACATCCATGCAACTCCGGAAAACACACATTTAACCACTCAGCGTGCTTTCCAATAAGACAGTGTCCGGTAATCACAGCAACCACCGTCAAATTCTCTCCTCTTGGAAACGATATCAGCTCACTTTTGCGCTTCTGATTAAGAAAAGGCCAAATCTGTCGTATTGTATTAAAGTACAGGACAATGAAAGACTAAGTGTTTGATAGTTTCCAACTCCTCCACATCCATGCAACTCCGGAAAAAGTCATTTGACGGCACATTTAACTGCTCAACCTGCTTTCCAGTAAAACAGTGTCCGGTAATCACAGCAACCACCGTCAAAATCTCTCCTCTTGGAAACGTTTTTAGCTCACTTGTGCTCTTATGATTAAGAGAAGGTCAAATCTATCGTGTATTCTAACACGTCAATCCATGTGCCCATCTCTGATTAGTCTCCGCTGCGAAACAACGTCATTTATGCTTTGCAAGTTTCTATTTTGTTGGAACCTGTAAGGTAGTTCCCAGTCTTGCAAGCTTACCGGCTTTGCAATTCCCCTGAATGTCTCTGTGCCCTGGGACCCATATGAGTCGTATGTCAAACTACTTGGCCATCTCATTTAAAGACGTGCGGCAGTTAAAGGCGGATCTTGTTTTCAGAAACATAGACTCGAGGGACTTGACCGCGGATTGACTGTCAGAATAGATTTTGACAGCAGTTGTAGACAATACATTGCAGTTCAACAAGTCAGCCACATCCTTCATTGCCAGCATCTCTGTCTGGTAAATACAGCATGAATTTGGCAATCTTCACGCCAGGATCAACCCATGCTCTTCCGAATAGACTCCGAATCTTATTTTTCCGTATAGCTTCGATCCATCTGTTCAAAAATTTATAGAGGCACCACAACCCAGAATGCCACTCATCAAAGACTCCGTGCGTGGTATCCAAGAGGTCAAGTTGCCCTAAAAAGGCTCATAGAGGAGCCTTATCTTTTTCAATATCGCGCTATGGCCATAACCGCTGCTCTTCCATTGTAATGTGTTATTCAGTCCAATAACCGACGTAGCCGCATACAGTCTACCCAATATGTCAAAAGGTATTAGGTTAAGGAGGATTTCTCGACTTTGTCTTGAGGAAGTAGAAACAACGCAACACATATTATGTGAGTGCGTCGCAATATGTAGGATCAGAAAACGGTTTTTAGACAAAGAATTGCTTAATTCTGCGGATATAAAGCTAGCTTCTCCATCCTCTGTTATAATGTTCATTAGGAACATTGAACAGAGTTTGAATTAGATTAATGGATCTTGGCACAAAAGACCCATAAGGGTCGCAGTGCCGGCCGTTAGGGCTAGATCACCCCTTGAATAAGAAGAAGGAGGATTTCTAATGCAGTCGTAGGTGTAGTTCAAAGTGCGCCATTAATACACATCGACACCATTCTCTGTACCTTCGTGATAAAGGCACAGATTCAATACAGCATAATTGTATGCACCACTGCTGTATAAATCCAATGAAGGACTTCAGCGCTAAAGCCCCATCGTTTAACAATGTCCCATTCACAGGAATATAAGGCTATCGTTGCTTTTCTCACCCGTTTCTCAATATTACACCTGCAATTTAACTTTCTATCTAGAAACACTCCAAGATACTTGGCTCCACCTGAGAAGGCGATTTCTGTGCCGTCCAGAGAAATATGATCCAAAGTAGAAATCTTATATTTCCTTGTAAACAAGTCTCTCGGTCATTTAGGCAAATCTTGCAGAGAACCCTGAAGAATGTCCCTCGACTCTTTTACTAAAAGCGATCTCTGGATGGTACCAACGGGCACATGAAGCGCAGTTTCCATTGATCTACCCTTACTGTATGCTAGTTTCCTTGTCGAAAGCAACCTCGAGTCTGTCACTCTATGCAAATATAAATCTATCATTCGTTCCATTGGCTTTAACGAAAAAGAAGACAGACTAATTGGTCTGAAATTCTTTGAAGCTGTGTGAGAATTTTTCCCAGCCTTCGGGATAAAAGCAACTCTAATATCCCTCCAACTTTAAGGAATATACGACTATGCTTATACAGCCAAGGGTCTATATAGTCCGACACTTGCTGCATCTCAGCCGTGATTATAGCATCAGGTCCGGGGGATTTATAGGGCCTTAAGCTTTTGATAGCCCAGATCAATGTTGGCATATTTATTATTTCCGAAGCAATTTCAGATGCTTGGGTGTCAGAACGTTCCAAAGCCTTAAACGGCATCATCGAATTGCCCGAAAAATGCGTTTAGAAGGAGATCAATCGACTCCCCACTGGAGGTAGACCACTTCCATAAGAATCCTTCATGTATCCCAGGATGCAAGATGCAGAAGCCAGAACTTTTCGCAACCTGGATGCCTCAAAAATGTCTTCTATCTTACCACATAAGTTTTTCTAAGACTTACACTTGGCAATTCTGATCTTGTAACTCTTAAGCTGCAGCCTAGTCTGTATTGTCCTCGTCCGCTCTTAAAAATGTTGACTTATTAAAGAGCTTTCTGCAGGAATCTCTGCTCGTCTGGAACTCATTTGACCACAAACGTGGCTTTTTTCCCCTTGGATTTTCAGAATGGCAAGACGCATCCAGCGACCTATTACAAACATTTGTTAAATGGTCAACCAGACAGTCAATTTCCGGCAAACTATGCGGTTCAGAAAAGGGTACCATATTTCAGCCAGTTCATTTTCCTAAGATTTCTACAGACTGTCTAAACCGGACCATGTTCTTTGAGTAAAAAGTTAATGAAGCGATGATCTGAGAAATAATGTTTTTTCAATACTTTCCAGTCATAAATTCTATCAGACAATTTATCTGATACAAGCGTTACATCTTGCCTCTTACTTGTAACGAAAGTTGGTTCGCAACCCCTGTTACAAATATACAGGTTAGTGCTTAACAAAAACTCCAAAAGTGTTTCGTCTCTTTCGTTTGTGTCTGTACTTCCATTCAATGGTTTAGTATCACAGCACACTACTAACTAGTGTCCCCTAGATTCACACTCCCGAATCAGACCTCTTATCTACTCCAATGGTATTGTTCCCGGATTAGGGAAATAAGCAGAGACTTTCCATTAAGTTCCAAACTATCTGCTGTAACGTCCAATATCACTAAAAGTGGATAAAATAGAATACATTTAAGCTATTTTCCGCCAAAATGCAGGCTCTTGATGAACCCTCACCATTGGCAACTATCAACTTAAGTCCATTAATAATTTTTACAAATCCAAAACTTTGATCGCCTCGTTATAATTTAATCGGATTGGCCTCAAATTCGTACCACACAAGCTTTAGGTCTTTGAAAATAAAAATTTTCCCGGACATTCAAAATTGAAAGAAAAACTTTTTTGCCATACAAAAAATGCACTTATAACCGAACACATCTAGAATTCTTTTTCTTTAAAAAAGTACCAGTTTTTTTGCAAAAAGTACATCTAAAAAAGTTTTTAAATTTAAAAATCCCCTTTTAATTCCGTTACATTTTTATTAACCCCTTTTTCTACATTGAAAATAATCATCAATACTTATATGTATATCCAAATCCTATTAATGTCTTTATTTTATTTATTTTTTTGTCTTTTCCATCATTACAGTACTTGAGGTTGCATTAAATATGTGATAAAAAGATTTTTTGAAGTGCTCCCGCATATTGGTTTAGGTTTACATTGTCAAGAAGAATGCACAAAACAACAATTGTCTCTTGAGTAGGTTTATGAATATTATAAAAAAATTCTTCTTTAGTTTAATATGTATAAAATATGATATGCAAGACTCTACCGACTGCTGCAATTCATATGATGGAATTTTAGCATTAAAAATTATTTTGTTATAATAAAAGTTATATCAACCCAGCAAAAACTTGGTAATTGGTACTCATTCCTAACGGGATTTCTTGGTAATGAGTACTAATTACTATTAGCATTACTTTGCACCCAAAAGGCAAAGGAGAATTTACAATATTTTGTTTTTTGTCCCCATGTTTTGAATCCTTTATGATTCTGAGACATTTTTCGTATAAAAACAAATCTCAAATTTGAGACATTTTATGTATAGAAAACTTCTCAGATTCTGAGACATTTTTCGTATAGAAAAATTCTCAGATCCTGAGACATTTTTCTTATACAAAAATTTTCAGATTCTAAAACATTTTTCTGATAGAAAAATTCGCAGATTCTGAGACATTTTTCGTATAGAAAACTTCTCAGATTCTGCAACATTTTGCGTATAGAAAAATTAACAGATTCTGATACATTTTTCGTATAGAAAAATTCTCAGATCCTGAAACATTTTTCATATAAAAAATTTCAGTTTCAGATATATTTTTCGTATAAAAAAATTTCTCAGATTCTGAAACATTTTTCGTATAGAAAAATTCTCAGATTCTGAGACATGTTTCGTACAGAAAAATTATCAGATACTGAGACATATTTCGTAAAGAAACATTTTCAGATTCTGAGACATTTTTTCGTATAGAAAAATTCTCAGATTTTAAGACATTTTTTGTAAAGGGAAAATTCTCAGATTCTGAGACATTTTTAGTATAGAAAATTCTCTGATTCTGAGACATTTTTGGTGCAGAAAAAGTCTTTTAGAAAACACTTTTCGTATAGAAAAATTCTCAGAATCTGAGCCATTTTTCGTATAGAAAAATTCCCAGATTTTCAGACATTTTTCGTAGAAAAATTCAAAGATTCTGAGACATTTTTTGTATAGAAAAACTCGCTCAAATTCTTTTATAAGAAGACCCCAAGCAGGTAAAGATAAACATTTTAAGATTTCAGATTTGTTGATCTGATAATATTGGAAATTTATTTTGAAAATTAACTTACCTACTAGGATTTTGAAAGTAATTATATATTTACGTACCTAAAAAGAAAAAAAAAATTAAGTTAGATAGTTTTTTTTAATTAAAATTTATAATGATTTAAGAAATTTTAGTTTTCCATAAACTAAGTTCTGATTATACGGATCCCGTACTTCTATTAAATTCCCCTCTTTAAAATTTAATACATTTAATTTTCTTCAAACACATCCTCAAATAATCAAAAAGAAAATCCATTAAATTGCATTGTTAAAAAAGAAATGTTTAAATAAATATTACTGCAATATTAAACTCATATTAATCCTTAAGGGAGTAGGGTTCAAGTTTGAGGTTCAAGTGCATAAGATTCGATAAGAGTAGAAAGTATAATAATAACGAAAAAAAGAAATGGAGGAGTTACATCTTTAAGTAGTGACTCCAACTGACTACACTTACTAGACAATAAGAATTACAAGAGAGAGAAAAAGGATATGCAAAAGTGTACTTGAAATTGTTGAAAAAATAATTTAAGAAAAATGGAAAAAAATACTTTTAGACATACATGCGTGCAATAAAGAATGAATGAATGCAAGTGTAAGGAAGTACAATTTCTTATTTTTTTTTTAATATAAATTGTGTAGACATTACTTTTATTGTATATGAGCATTTAAGGACTTTTTTGAAACAGTGACTTATGATATTGCAAGAGCCATCTCCGAAAAAAAATTTAAACAATTTAAATCCACATACACTGTTCGACAACAAAAACCTCCGAGTGAAATTTCCAACTGATTCTTGTAGATGTTACTCTCCTGAATCCAAAACTGCCATTCAATTCTTTCTAGCACGCAGTTTTTGAGATATTCGCTGTTAAAATGTCAAAAAAAAAAAAACAATCATTTCGCACTTTTGGTGGTTTTACGTCAGCACACATAGAATTCGAGGTCCGTTTTTGAACTTAACTAATCCATCAGACATATTTGTGTGAAACTTTAAGAGTCTAGCACTTTAATTTGGACTGTATCGGTTCTTCAACTCACTAGATTGTCTAAAAACCGAACACCGATATATCGATGCGTTAAACACAGAATGACAACGTGAGTATTCTTTACTACCATACTCTGGTTGAACTGAGAAATACAAACTGTTCGTTTAAATTTCCCAGTCACTGTATAGTTTTTCAAATAGTCCTAAGAGAATACCAAAATAGTCTGTTGTTTTTTTTTAAGGATTTTTGAGACAATATGAGCCATAGAAAGAACTTACAACTATTACTTTGTTGGTGGTCCATGAGACATTACATACACATATGCATACACTCGTATGAATGCCTTTGTCAGACCATGTTTTTGGAGATGGGTCTTTTATTTTTAGACAGTTTGCCAAAAAAAAACGACTTTAAATAGAGAGACAAGTAGTTATTTACTGAATGACTTTATAAAAAAGAGGTTGGTTTTGGTTACTTTTTGCTATTGACTAGTAAAAGTATTTTGTTTTGCCAAATGTGGAAAATATTTTTTTTGAGTAAAATAAAAGAATTGATTTATAAAAATTTTTCTATTATTAAAACTTTTAAATTTGGAGGCACTTGCACAAAAACTTATTGGGTAAAAATTTTCAATTAAGTCTATTGATCAACAGAATGTAAATAAATCAATCATTGTTTTGATTAAAATTTTAATTTTTTTTTTACCGTCGAAATTCAATTTATTTGAATACATTTATTGAAAACATATACAAAATAATGGGGTTTTACTTTTTTATACCCTCCACTTAGTGATAGAGGGTATATATAAGTTTGTCATTCCGTTTGTAACTCATCGAAATTTCGATCTGGGACCCCATAAAGTATATATGGGGCATTCCATGTGAAATCGGACACTTTGAAAAACTTTTTTTTTAGATTTTCCCAATTTGTTTACAGTTTTTAGTACCCTTCGAAAACTCCTTCGTGGTAAATTTTCAGATTTTTTTGATGACCCGTTCATAAGATATCGAAATTTTAAAAATTGGTAGTTTGTTCCTTTACTCAAACTTTTTTTAATCATAACTTCTTCAATAATGGTCCAAATTTCAAATTTTTTTTTTTTTTCAAAATTTTTGTTTTTTTAAGTACTTTCTAAAAAAAAATCCCAAAAAATTCTTAAAAGCGCTCTAGTATGCGATTTTTAAGTTTTAAAATTTAAATCTCATTTTTGAAAATGTTTGTACTCTTCGATTTTTTTTAAATTTTTTTGTGTAAAACTTCTATCAATTCTACAAATTTTTTGCCCAGGAAGATTGTGGGATAACGATTATTACTATTTTTTAAAATTTTTTTAAAAAATTTTATTGTAATTTTCCAATCTTAAAATCATTTCTACTGCTCCAATGGTGCGTCATAGAGGGGTCCTTTATAAGACCGACCCCCATTAATTTTTACGTCTTAACATTTCTTTGGAACAAACTAATACCCTATCTCCAATTTCTAAGGGGGCTCCCACACTAAACGACATTTTTTGAAATTTGTTCCAACCGCTCTAACTGCCCTAATAGTGCCCTTAGAGCAACAAAATGTATGACCGACCCACAAAATTTATTTAGTCCAAACATTTTCTCTGAACACACCTACCCTCTATCTTTAACTGTTAAGGCGGTCCCCATACAATTTTTTTTATTTTTTGTAAATTTGTTTTATTTTATCAGCTTCTACCGGTCCAATGGTGCGT
Organism: Pegoplata infirma; assembly: GCA_963921195.1. NCBI lineage: Eukaryota > Metazoa > Arthropoda > Insecta > Diptera > Anthomyiidae > Pegoplata > Pegoplata infirma. The sequence continues at coordinate 196,741,790 of OY992539.1, forward strand.
CCGAGAGGGGTCATTACTGAGACCGACCCCCATTTATTTTTACCCTACAACATTTTTTCAAAACATACCTACGCCCTATCTCCACTCCCTAAGTAGGCTCCCATACAAATAACAGTTGGAGCAAATTTTATAAAAATGTAAAAATATTGTTGGTCCGTCATACATTTTGTTGCTCTAAGGGCACTATTTGGGCAGTTAGAGCGGTTGGAACAAATTTCAAAAAATGTCGTTTTGTGTGGGAGCCCCCTTAGAAATTGGAGATAGGGTATTAGTTTGTTCCAAAGAAATGTTAAGACGTAAAAATTAATGGGGGTCGGTCTTATAAAGGACCCCTCTATGACGCACCATTGGAGCAGTAGAAATGATTTAAAGATTGGAAAATTACAATAAAATTTTTTAAAAAAATTTAAAAAAATAGTAATAATCGTTATCCCATGATCTTCCTGGGCAAAAAATTTGTAGAATTGATAGAAGTTTCACACAAAAAAATTTCAAAAAAATCGAAGAGTACAAACATTTTCAAAAATGAGATTTAAATTTTAAAACTTAAAAATCGCATACTAGAGCGCATTTAAGAATTTTTTGGGATTTTTTTTTAGAAAGTACTTAAAAAAACAAAAATTTTGAAAAAAAAAAATTGAAATTTGGACCATTATTGAAGAAGTTATGATTAAAAGAAGTTTGAGTAAAGGAACAAACTACCAATTTTTAAAAATTCGATATCTTTTGAACGGGTTATCAAAAAAATCTGAAAATTTACCAAGAAGAAATTTACCAAATTGGGAAAAGAAATTTACCAAATTGGGAAAATCTAAAAAAAAAGTTTTTCAAAGTGTCCGATTTCACATGGAATGCCCCATATATTCATGATGCCCGATCGATTTTAAGACATTCTAGCGATGTCCGTCTCTCTGTCTGTGGAAAATGCTGTCGCGGACAAAATATTGCACAGAGATGACTGAAACTTAACATATTTATTGGAAGTTCTCCCGAGAAGTTTGGTATTGCATTTGAGCGATATCGGTTCAGCGGTTCAAAAGTTATGAACGAAAATGTAAGCACACCTCAAAAATTTCAGTACATTCAACATAACCTAAAAATACAAAATGCTTTAATTCGGCTTCTGGTTGGCATATGTGAACATAATTGAACACTAAATGGTATTTAAACAAGTACGAACATATTTTTTGACAAAAAAAGAAAAAAATCGCGGATTTTTTTTTTTACCACAATTTTTTTTCGCGGAAATGTTTTTTTTTATATTTTTTTTTTTTCAAAAGTAATTTCCTTTTAAATAAAGTTTTTTGCAATAATCTTTTTGAAATTGTGGAGGGTATCACTACATTCGGCAAGGCCGAATTTAACTTTTTTACTTGTTATAGTTGGCAACATATTGGAAAGCAAAAAAATAAGCAATTCTTTATTATTTTGTCATAAACTTACAAGTAATTCGTTAAATCAATCACTATTTTGATTGACTTTAAATAAAAAATTGTTCAAATTTGTGATCAAAATCGAAAAATGTTTGATTGGAAAAATATTCAATCAATCACCTATTTATTTGGTGATTGGGACATGCGCGGGTACAAGGGGGGAGTGGGTAAGGGGAAATTTCTCCCCAGACCAAATTTCAAAAAGAAAAAAAAAAAGAAAAGAAGGAAAGAGAAAGAAAAAGAAGAAAAAAGAAGAAGAAAAAAAAAGGAGGAAGAAGGAAAAAAGAAAAATGAAAGGAAAAGAAAGAAAAAGAAGAAAAAAGAAAGGAGGAAGAAGGAACACTCAAAAAATTATGTAGGTAAATTCCAGTGAATATTCACTTAAAACAAATGAAATTTTATTTAAAAACCATTCCAATGTTTTTTCATTTAAAATAAAAACACATTACAGTCAATTTTAAATGTTAATTTAATGACTAACCAAAACATTAAAAAACTACTGAATATTCACATATTAGATCTATTCGATTACCTTACTACAATCTACTATTTTTTACTCATTTTACTACAGCTGGAAATTTTCAATACAAAAAGTAAACAAGACTTTCCAGTTGTAGTAAAAAATAGTAAGAAATTTGGGTAATCGGATGGAGCAATTTTGTATTGAAAAACAGTAAAACTATAGAAGAAATTTTTTACTGCCGAAAATAAATGTAACAGAAAATTAATTTTTAAGACAGTAAATTATATTTTTTAAACTACAGAAATAGTAAAAAATTAAATCCTTTATTAAAAAAGTGATTTTTCTTTTTTTTTGATTTTTTCTGTAAGTACAGATCGAGCACGGGCTCTAATTATATTTGTTATAAGGGTTCAAGTTGAAAAAATGCAGAAGAAAAATTTAATTTCTAAAAATTATAGACATTTCTGGTATTTCCTATACCGGTTTTAAACACCCCAGTTAGTGTCATCATCAGTAGGATTTTAAATGTCGGTTTGTCTTGTTAATGAAAACTGATTTTTATATATGTGAATATTTATAGTTTCTACAGAATAAATTTTGACAGTTTCCAACACTACAATTCTATTTCTAGCAATCTCAACCTCACTTCATACTTTCTTTCAACTTTTTTGTCTCTTACATTATTTTCTTTAAAACTAACTTTACTGATTACTTTTTAAAATAACCTACAAACAGTTAATGACATAATTTTCTTACACACAAAAAATTATTGGCTAAAAATTTTCAATTAAATGTATTGATCAACAAAATTTAAATGAGTCAATCAATGTTTTGATTAAAATTTTTGCTATTTTTTGTTACAAATTTTCAACATACCAGATTTTTTTTCGCTTTAATTTATTTGAATAGATTAGTTCAAAAATATACAAAATAATCGGGCATTACTTTTTTTTATTGTTGGCAAAATGTTGGAAAGCAAAAAATATGAATTTTTTGATTATTTTGTCATAAGCTTACAATTCATTTGTTTAATCAATCATTACTTTGATTGACTTTGAACAAAAAATTGATAAAATTTTTGATAAAAATCGAGAAAATGTTTGATTGAAATAAATTTCAATCAATCACCTACAATTTGATGATTGGTATAACAATTTTTTTAATTGGAGGAGTTTCAATCAGAAAATTGATTGAATCTGCGTTTTTGTTGATTGAAATTCGTTTCAAATTTTTTCTGTGTAGTGAAGAAGGAAATTTTCTAAAAAAATTTGCGAAAGAAAAAAATCTCGAAATCCAAAAATTTTTCATAGAAAAATATCTGAAAATTTTTATGGGAAAATTTTTAAAAGGAAAAATGTGACTAAGGGGCCTTTTCACAAAAAAAGTAATAACTCAATCATAACTCAATTTTTTTCATGTGGTTGTTGTAAGCAATCATAAAAAAAAAATAAAATTTTGTTTGAAAATTTCAAATAAATAAAGACCTGCTACCCAGATCGTCTCAAAATTGACAAATAATTTAAAATTTTGAGACTTTTAATGATTGTATTTACAACAAACAAAGGGAATATGAAGTTTGAAAATAATAAAATTAGCCATAACTGTGAATAGTCCTGTTAATCTAAAAATTTTCTGTGAAAAATATCTTATTAAGAATTTTGGTATAAAAAAGGACTTAGAATATTTTTTTTTTTACAGAAAAATGTTACAGGATATTAATTTGATTTACATAAAAAATGTTTGTCCATACATAGGAATTGGAAAAATACCTTAAAATTTAAAAATGTTGGTAGTCTTACGTATGTTTAACTATTTTGGAAAATTTTTCAGAATGTCTTAGAATCGGTCACAGAATCTGAGACTTTTTCATAGAAAAGTGTACAAAAAATCTCTAAAATTTTTCACGTCATTAAACATTTTCTTTTTCGGATTTTTTTAGAAGAATTCCCGAATTCTCAGAACCTGGATTTTTTTTTAAGGAAAAATATCTCAAAATCTGAGACTTAATTTTAGGAAAAAGGTATCAAAACTTGAGACTTATTTATAGGAAAAAAAAGGTCGCTGAATCTGATATTTTATCGATAGGAAAAGTGTTTAAGAATCGGAGACTTTTTCTATAGGAAAAAGGTCTCAAGATCTGAACCCTTTTTAAAATGAAAAAGGTTTCAAAGTCTGAGACTTTTTATTGTTAAAAAAAGTCTCGGAAGTTGAAACTTACTCAATTGGAAGAAGGTCGCAGAATCTGAGACTGTTTCTGTAGGAAAAAGGTCTAAAAATCTGCGAATTTTTCTTTAAGAAAAAGGTCTCAGAATCTGAAATTTTTTCTATACAAAAAAACTCTTAGACTTTTTCTATAAAAAAAGACTTTTTTATAGAAATATTTTTTTTTTAGTGCTTACAAATCTAATAATATGAAACATATTCTATAGTAAAAATATTTCAAAAATGCTTTAAAATATGAGACTTTTTCTATAGTAAACGGTCTCAGAATCTGATACTTTTTCTGTGGAAAAAAGTTCTTAGAATCTAAAGATTTTTCTATGCGAAAAAAGTCTCAGATTCTGAGACATTTTTCAAAAAGAAGAAGTCTTCAATTCTGAGACATTTAAAAACTTCTCCGATTTAGAAAAACTTAAAAAAATAAAAAATTAACAAACCTCCTTCGGCAAAAACAAATAAATTATAAATATAAAATGACTTTATAGCTTTCCCATCACTTTTTTTGCAAAAGAAACGTATCCCTGTTTTTGCTCGGCCGACAAATTATGATTTTTTTTTATTCAAAGTAAAAAAAAAAATAATTTCCCCCCCCCAAACCCAAAAGCTGTACCCGCCACTGGATTAGTATAACAACTTTCTTCATCGGATGAGTTTCAATCAAAAAATTTGTTGAAGCCGCGTTTTTCGTGAATGAAATTAGTTTTCAGTTATTTTTGTGAATTACAATTGCACAGAAAAAAATATGGAGGAAACAAATTTGAGTAATCACTTGCTTAAACTTAATAACAAAAATTTAGTAATTTTTTAATTGACGCAATTAAAAAGTTACTTAAAAATTTTAAAAACAATTTGAGTAAATAATTTAATAAAAATTTAATAGTTTTTTTAATTTTTTTTTAAACTCTCATATTTTTTTGAATTCTCGTTTAGTTTATAGTTTTTTGTGTATGTATATGAAAGTTTGTAATCGTGTTTATAAAATTTTCCTATGTATTTGAGACATAAATAAGTTTGGTAAAGTTTGAAAAAACAAGTTTTATGTCTTTTTTTTGTAAAAAAATTTAAAACTTTTAAACTTAAAAAAAATAGATAAATTGACACAATTAAAAATTTACAAAATTTTTTTTTCAAACATTTAATAAATTTTTATTAAAAATTTACTCAATACTATTAAATCGTTTACTGGTGCAAAATTAAGTAATAGTATTAAAAATCAATATTATTAAAAATTTAATCAAATATTTTTTTTATTTTTTTCTGTGTGGAGTTAAAAAATTTAAAGAAACTTAAAATACTAGAAAAAAATTTTAAATTACAATTGGAATAAACGAACTTTAAATAGAGTTTTCGAAACACAAGAATAATATTTAAATTTTCATTAATTTTTTACGAATCACATCTAGAAATCGTAAATTCTTGCGAAAGTGATTTATTACTGAAAAGATTTATTTATTTTATTAATGAAATTATATCAGACAAGTATTTTGCATTATCGAATTTAATTTTAAATAAACTGAAAATTTTGAGCATACTTCAAAACATTTTGAAAACATTAAAATACTCCATGATTTTTATTTTTATAGATATTTTTCCAATACATTAGAAAAATCATAATAAAATTTTAATTTTAAAAATAAACATGTTTGTAAACATAATTAATGCATAACTTTTAGACGCCACTTAGTTTAGGTACTTTAAATTAGAAATTCTTACATGTCTTTCTTAGATTTTTAAAATACATTATGTTAAATGAAGTTTTGTATTGAATATTGATTTAATTTTGAAAAGAAAAAACTAGACATTTACTGTTTTCTATATTATAAAGTAGTGGGCTAACGAAAACGTTTGGTCGCATCTTAAACAGTGGCCAGGGCTGAAAGTCAGAAAACGGTGAAGACATTCTTAATGTATGGCTTTTTAATTTTATAAACATTTCTGAAAATATCAACGATTTGCAAAGAAAATTTTCATTTTCTAAACTTTTCAAGTGCCACTTGGTTAGTCCCCCTCTGCACTAGAACCTTATTATAAATATATTTTTACATTCATGCATTTACGAAAACTGAAAATGCATGTACATGATGTATTTATGTTGAATGTATAGAAAATTGACGCACGATTGACAAGCGACAAGACGCATAAGTACAAAAAAATTGACGCACAGACAAAAAAAAAAAAAAAATTCAAATGCAACATAAATGACACTTAAGCCGAAAATATATGAAAAATGTTTACTTGATAGAAACATTAAATGTTGACTGAGGGCGGAATAGAGAACGAAACAAACTCTATGGTAATTTGGAAAAAAGGGGTTAATTTAAAAGGAAATGTTTATAATATTAAATTTAAATGCGTTTTTTATCTGAGATAAAAACTAATGATTTTTTGTTGAAATATTTGAAAATAATAATTACACAGGGGAACAAGTTTAACAAAACTTGGACCAAAAACATCTCCCAAAAAACCCCGGGGATAATGACACAAAGCTATGAAATTTAAATATGTCACAAATCTATCGCAATTAACTGTTGGGAATTTAGAATTTCAGATGAGATTTTCTGAACCTCTTATAATAGTACTGTTATGTGTACATCTTCACTCAAAATATTTTGTAGGCAAAAACAAATGAAAACACATTTAAAACCAGTGAATAAACAATTGAAAACCATCCCAGTAATTATTCATTTATTTTAACAAACATCAACATTTATTTTTTACTGTTGACAAAATTTTCTAAAATAAATAACATTAAACATTAAAAAATTACGTTTTTATCATTCTTTTTTACCAACAAATTCGAAAAAAATAACCTACGAAAACATTAAAAATTAATGATTTCGTAGGTTATTTTATACAATTTTCTATTGAAATATTTTTTTTAAAACTTTTTAATAAAATTTTGGGGAATCGATCCCGCAACCAACTACATTCTGGCCAGACACTCTACCCATCGTGCCAAAGTCACTTGATACAAACATGTTTTTATATTTCTATAAATATTTTTTTGATATTTTTTTACTACAAAAAATTTACTGACTTGTGTAGGTAAAAACTAATGATATTTCATTAAAAAATACCAACAATTTAAAAAAAAATTACTTACACAAATCATTAAAAATTTAAAGAATAATCAGTAGTTTTTACTTACAGAACAAAAAAAAATGACTTTAAAGATTAAATGTTAATGAAAGTCTTTATTTTTTAGTGTGTTATTTTTGCAACAAAGGACAGAAGAAGTCATTAATAAAAACTGAACATCAAACAAATGTTTTTAAATAAACTACAAACAGTTAATGACATAATTCTTTGAGTGTATATAAGTTTGTCATTCCGTGTGTAACACCTCGAAATATTGGTCTAAGACCCCATAAAGTATATATATTCATGATCCTCGTTCGATTCTAAGACGATCTAGCGATGTCCGTCCGTCCGTTTGTCTGTTGAAAACACGCTAACTTCTGAAAGACTTTACGGAGGCTCCCGAAGTTAGGCGTATAAGTTGGGCATTTACCTGGTCAGGTTGGTATTGCAATCCAGCGAAATCGGTCCAGTGGTTCAAAAGTTAAGAGCAAAAGAGTGAATTTCGGCAAGGGGTTTTCACGAATTTACGAGATAAAAAACACGATAACTTTCTAAAGGCAATTCTGAGGATGCTGAAGCTTGGCATATATATTTGTCGTTCCTTTTGGCTGTTTCGTATTGAATTTCAGTCAAATCGGTCTAGTGGTTCAAAAGTTATTAGCAAAACCATAAATTTCAGATTCGCTTCACCTTAAATTCACGTGTTGAAAACGCGTTAAACATGTTTTAAAAACATTGGTAAGTCACAAAAATATTTTACAACGCATTTTTGTCACTCAAAAATATTTTTACACTAAAACAAAAAAAAAATACACTCGAAAAAAAACTTACACTCAAAAAAAAATTTAGTAAATTATTTTTTTTTTTTCAAAAATTAGTTTAAAAAAAAGTTTTTTTACACAAAATAAAATATTTCTAATCAAAAATGTTATTTTTTCACTCTAGAAAATTCATAGATTCGTCCAAGTCGAATTTAACTTTTCTACTTGTTTTTTTTTGCACCTCCTATTTGAAAAGAATTCCTTGTTTTTTTACAAGCTTTTTACCTTTACCAATAATTTTGTAATATTACAAGCTTTTTACCAAAAAAAAACTGTAAATTTACAATTTTTTTGACGCTATAAAACTTACAAGTAGGTTTCGTGATTTTACTAGAGTTTTTGCTACCTCCTATTTTACGAGAATTCCTACTAAAAATTACGAAATTTTTTGTAATTTTACAAGATTTTTACTAATAAAATTGTAAATTTACAACTTTTTTGGCGAAATAAAACTAATAAGAAATTCTTGTAAATTTACCAATTTTTTTTTTTTTAATCTTGCAAATTTGAATAATTACAAGAAAAACTGTAAAATTACAAAAAATGTAAATCAATCGAAAATTATTTGTTAAAAAACAAGGAAACTGTCAAATATTGGTAAAATGGGATTACGAGACTTTTTTTTGTAATTTGACAAGGTTTTTTTTTGAGTGGGGAATCATGAAACAAAACTATGAAATTTAAATATGTCACAAATCTATCTTAATTAACTGTTGGGAATTTTGAATTTCAGATGATATTTTCTGAACATTTCTTCTACATCTTATAATATTACTGTGTAAATCCAAGATTTACATAATGTACATCTTGGATTTACAACACCGTTTTTAGATGTAAAACGTATAAGATCAATTAAAATTCGAACATTCTACTTGTAACTATAAAACTCGATTTAAAATTCGACGATTCCAATTGGATCTTAAAAAAAAAGAAAACTCTTCAAGTGAACTTTAACAAATTATCATTGATCTTTTTGAATTTTAATTAGAATCTGCAAAAATCTCTTTTCAATTGAAATAATAGTTTTCGAATTCGACCTTTTAAATTTTAATAAGCATAAATAAATTTCAATTGATTTTTTTTTTGAAATTTATTGATCTGTTGTGGTCTTATACGAATTTCAGTTGATATTTTTCGAAATTTTTTTAAGAAGAATCTTCCAATTTCAATTAATATTTTACGAAATACTTAGGTGTGAATTGGGTATAATTTAGTGTTTCCAATTCGGTTAATCGATTAACCGATTCCTCGATTAATCGCCTGTTAATGTCGAAACAAATAATTTAAAACGCAAATAATTATTTGACCCGATAAATCGGTTAAAATGGTTCGATTAACCGGTTAATATTATTATCTCAATATTCTACTATAGTTTGTTTCAAACTCTTCCTCTTTTTTACAAACACTTCCGAAAATAATGTAAAACTACAGAAAAAAATATTCAGAAACCAGAAATTAACAGTTTAGAAAAGCAAAATTGAAATTTAGAAGACACCAACTAATTAAAATTCAGAAATCCCAATTGAAATTTTAAAACGCCAAATTGAAAATACCAATTGAAATTCAGAAAATCCCAATTGAAATTCAGAAAATCTCAAGTGAAATTCAGAAAAGCTAATTCAAATTGAGAGATCCCAATCGAAATTTAGAAACGCTTAATTTTACAAAAGCCCAATTTAAGATCAGAAAAGCTTATTAAAATTCAGAAATCCTAATTGTTTTTCAGAAACTCCCAATTTTACAAAATTAAGAACACAATTAAAATTCTGAAATCTCAATTGAAATTTACCGAAGCACACTGAAATTCAATTTAAATTTAGAAAAGCAAAATTAAAATTTAAAAATTGTAAATAAAATTCAGAAAAGGTAATTGAATTTCAGAAGAGCTAATGAATTTCAGAAATCTCAATTGTAATTCCAATTGAAATTTAGAAAAGTTAAATCAAAATATATTAATCAAAATTTATTTTAAGAAGACAACAATTGAAATTCTGAAAATTAAAATTCAAAAAAAACAATTGAAATTCCGAAATACCAAGTGAAATTAAGAAAAGCCAACTGAAATTCAGAAATCTCAATGGACAATCAGAGTTTGAAAAATAGAAATTATAATTTTAAAATTAGAATTTTAAGTAAATTGAAATTTAGAAATCCTGATTAAAATTCAGAAAACCCCAATTAAAATTTAGAAATTTTTAATATTTCTAAATTTTTATTCGTTGCAATTTGTTTTACCCATTTAAACAAACACTGTATAAAGACTGAAAATTAAATTTTACTTAAAATACTTTTTTTTGTTACTTTATTTTTAATAAATCGTTTAAAATTAAGTTTATATTGTTTTTGACGGTTAATCGATTAATCGCCAATTTTTTCGATTAATCAACCCGAATACACAGAAAAAAATTTGAAACAAATTTCAATCAACAAAAACGCGGATTCAATCAATTTTTTGATTGAAATTCCTCCAATTAAAAAAATTGTTATACCAATCATCAAATTGTAGGCGATTGATTGAAAATTTTTCAATCAAACATTTTTTCGATTTTGATCAAAAGATTGATCAATTTTTCATTTATAGTCAATCAAAATAATGATTGATTTAACAAATGAATTGTAAGATTATGACAAAATTATCAAAAAATTCATATTTTTTGCTTTTCAATATGTTGCCAACAATAAAAAAAGTAAAACCCGATTATTTTGTATATTTTTGAATTAATCTATTCAAATAAATTAAAGCGAATAAAAAATCTGGTATTCTGAAAATTTGCAATTTGACAGTTAAAGAAAATAACAAAAATTTTAATCAAAACATTGATTGACTTATTTGAATTTTGTTGATCAATAGATTTAATTGAAAATTGTTAGCCAATAATTTTTTGTGTGGAACCGATTAACCAATTTTCGTCAATTTTCGAATAATGCCCTAACCGGTTAACCGACAGGGTCGAATAATTGGAAACAGTAGTATTATTCAAAAAATTTTAAATATTTTAAAACGTCTCAAATTCTGGAAGTTTTTCTATAGAAAAATGTTTAAGATTCAAAGTTTGTGGAAATTACTATGAATATTTGATAATGATTACACCTTACGACAAAAAGATAAAAATTTCGTTAAACACGAACTGGATAACATACGTTTTAAAGTAGAAAATAAATGTAGTAAAACTGCATTTTCAGTTTTTCATTTCGTGATCCTGTTTTCTTTTAAAATGACTCCAAAGTTTTAGAGGATTAATTTTTGTAAAATATTTTTTAAATATTTATACTTGTCCTAGAATGCCACTATTGATGGCAAATTAAAGAAGAGGATATCCCCTAATTGTCCCATTTTATTATTTTGACATATCAGTAAAAAGGAGATAAGTAATGTCCTTTCAAAACTTTGTCCTTAAATATCATTAAAAATTTTTAACAAAATATTTTGATTAATTTTTGAAAGTACATTATTTATATCCTTTTTTTCTGTATGTGGCAAAATAAAAAAAATGGAAAAATTAACGAAGATTCTCCTCTTTTATTTGCAATCAATAGTGACATTATAAGACAAGTACAAATATTTAAAAAATATTTTACAAAATGTCATCCTTTAAAAATTTTAAGTCCTTTTAAAAGGAAACTGGATCACGAAATGAAAAACTGTAAATGCAGTTTTACTCCATTTTATCTCTACATTCAAACGTATATCATCCGGTTTATGTTTAATTTTCGCTGTCGGACGGTGTTACAATTTATCTCTTTAAATTGTTACGCACAAATAACTGTTTTCCTGTGTAAATTGATTATAAAAAGTACTCGAAATTAGCAGAATCTTCCCGTTATTGTTTAATGAACTTTTTATGTCAGTTTTGTTTATCTTCAACGATTGTGTTTTTTTAATACATTTTGTTACTTATTATTTCAAGTGATTTTAATAGTTTTTAGAGACAAAAGCCATTATGTTTTGTCTTGTCATTTTTTTTTTTTATGCATATTTTTATTTCGTAGTCAATGTTAATAGGCTCAAGTATGATTAACGATATTTTTTGTATGGTTTTATTCACTTCATGTCTTAAGCCAAACATATTTTATGTTCATTATCATTCAAACGAAAGATATTTGTAGTAGACTGCAGTTATAATTTATTTTTTTTTTGTTGTCTAAAATTCAGTAGGGAAAATTTGTAGGGAATTTTTTTGTTTTGTGTGTCATTTTTAACAAAAAAAAATGTTTACTTCTGCATTGTTGATTGATTTCTTTTGGTGACACATTCATCCAACCACTCATTTACTTCATATGTTGGTTGGAACTTAAGTATTTTACAATGAAAACTATAGGGATCATTTACAATGTAAATGAGGACTGTGATGATGGTATAAATACGAGGGTGGGCAGACAATTTTTTATTAGAATTATTTGGTTAAATCAATTTGCATGTGTTTCAAAATCTAACAGCTCGATTCGTTTCGTCCTTCTTTTTATAAATTATTTAATTTCCTGGTCCAAAAATTTTAAAATTTAACGGAATTTCTAAACTAAATTTCTGAACTTAATTTTTATCAGTGAGTCATTTCTTCAGAGTTGGAAACAGATACTATTCGAAAAAAAATCAATTGTTATTAAAAGATTCTGTTTGAAATTCGAAAATTCCATTTGAAATTCGAAAATTCCATTTGTAATTCGAAGATTCTTTTTGTAATTCCAATATTCCATTTGTAATTTAAAATTCCAACTGTTTTGTTTCCAATTGTAATTCGAAAAAAATCAATTGTAATTCAAAATTGATCAATTGTAATTCGAAAAAGATCATTTGTAATTCGAAAACGTAATTGAAAAAGATCAATGTTATTCGGAAAAAATCAATTGTAATTCGAAATAGATCAATTTAATTAAAAAAGAAAACGTTCTTTGACAATAACTTTAAAATTTGAGGGTGTCTGGGAAGTTTGGTGCGCATTTTTGTGATCTTTTCGACGAGACCTACAACCTACTGTAGATCAATTGAAAAGTATATTCGATTTTGTTTTTTTTTGTAGCACAGTGTTTTTGTTCGAAAAACACCAATTGTAATTCGATAAAGATCAATTGTAAATCAAACAAGTGAGAGTGCTAAATTAGGCTGTGCCGAATCTTTTAGACCCTCCATATGTTAAGTATATATAAAAAAAATACAGGGGCGTGTTTTTTTTTGAGGGGGTGTGGTTTGGAGGGGTCTGTGGGATACCTTTCCCTCTCACGATAAATTTTTACTAATTAATTTATTATGCATTTTGCACTACAGTAATACAATTTTATAATCATTTTAATTTTTTTTTGTTACATCCAAGCCCACAAAAGGGGGCGGCCCAAAAAATCGACATTTTCTAACCCCCTGAATCAAACTACAGGACCTTCAACTTCTTTTTCCACAAAAATGATTTTTTGATTAACAAAAATACAAAAAAACATGTAAAAAAATAAGTTTTTCAGAGGTTGTTTTAGTTCTTCAAGGAGAAACTTTTTTCCCCCTGATCCGATTTTACCCGTTTACGAACCTTACCTGCCTATGACCATAAGACATATTAATGCCAAACTTCAGGATGCTAGCTCTTTTTTTTACTGCATTATGCTATCTACAGACAGACGGACGGACATTCTTTGGATGTCTTAGAATCGATCATGGATCAATAATAAATATACTTTTTGGGGTCCCGACTGATATTTCCATGCGTTACAAACGGCATGACTGTGGTTGGAGGGTATAAAAAGATGAATTGAAGGGCTTATTGTAAAAACTCGATAAGCAACATTTCATTTTATAGTGTGTTTTTGCTTTAAAACTTTTGAAATAATGATAAAAATAGATCTTTTGAGGAACTTTCATACTCAAGATACTTGTACGAAGGGTTTAAATAAAACGGCTGCCAAAAATCTATCAAAGGAACATCAGCAAAAGGTGAAAAACACCAAAAAACAAAATGTTGCTTTCATTAAAAAATAAAAAACCTTTTAAATTTACAAGAAAGACTTGTAACTTTTTTTTTGCTACCTCCTTTTTGACAAAAATTCCCAGTAATTTTACAAGCTTCTTACCAATAATTTTGTTATTTTACAAGCTTTTTACCAATAAAATTGTAAATTTACAAATTTTTTGACACGATAAAATTTACAAGGAAGTTTCGTAACTTTACTAGATTTTTTGCTACCACCTATTTTACGAGAATTCCTAGTAATTTTATAAGCTTTTTACCAATAATTTTGTAATTTTACAGGGTTTTTACCAATAAAATTGTAAATTTACAGTTTTTTTGGCGCAATCAAAATCACAAGGAATTCTCGTTTATTTACTAGATTTTTACTAGATTTTTTTTGTAAAATTATCATGGAAATTTGTAAAATTACAAAAAAAAATTTTAAAATTACAAAAAAAATTAAATTTCGTTCGAAATTTGTTTGTTAAAAAACAAGAAAAACTGTCAAATATTGGTAAAATGGGATTACGAAACTTTTCCTAGTAATTTGACAAAGTTTTTTTTTGTGTAGTTTTTGCACTAAGCCCTTCAATTGTCATCCGAACAAGTAAAAAAGTTAAATTCGGCCTTACCGAATGTAGGAATATTCTTCACAATATAAAAAAAGATTATAAATACTTTGTTTAAAAAAAGATTTGCGATAAAAAATTTCCGCGAAAATAATTTTTTTTTTTTTTTTAAATCCGCGAAAAATGTTGAGGAAATTTTTGAGCAAAATAAAAGATCGTGCGTGATTAAAATTTTTCCTTCGTGAGCGACGATCACTGAACGTAAATCACTGTTGCCAAGTTGGAGGTTTTCCCGCTAAATCTAGCGCTTTTTGTTTGGATTTAGCGGGAAAAAATTGGTTTTAGCGGGAATGGTGCTTTAGCGGGAAAATCTAGCGCTTTTTGTTGGGATTTAGTGGGAAAAATTTAGAGATTTTTCCCAATTTTTCTTTTTTTAATCAAAAACTCCAAGTTTGTCGAATTTTAGCGCTTTTTTTGTAACTTAGCGGGAGAATTTTATATTTTCCCGCTAAATTTTTTTCGGCAGTTTCTTGCGCGTTTTTAGTGAAAGACAATTTTCGTAGAAAAAATAATTTAGATGTTTTTTTAAATTGTTCTTTTTTTTTGTCAATTAAAAATGCCAAGTTTTTCGGTTTTTAGCGCTTTTTTTTTTTGTAATTTAGCGGAAGAATTTTAAATTTTCCCCGCTAAATTTATTTTTGGCGGTTTCTAGGGCTTTTTTAGTGAAATTTAGAGGTTTTTGGCTAAAAATAGTTGGCAACAGTGGCGTAAATCAGTGGTCGGCAGAAAGAGGCATATAAAAGTATTTGTGTTTTAATAAAAATATGCATGTGTTGGTGTATTTCTTCAACAAAGCGACATCAACCTGCTTTGAAGAAAGTAAGCTTGCTACTGAATAAAATATTTGTTCTTTTTATGCTCTTTGTTGATTTTTTGTTGACATTCGTGTTGTATACATATGAATAACCGATTGTGTTCGGCTCCAGCGTGCAATGGGTGCCGACCACTGGCGTAAATGATCGTAAAAAAAAAACTCTCTATTTTAAATGTTCTTAAAAGTTATTATTACTCATACGCATACGTAATATAACTAGGCTGACCATTCGCACTGATTTGATCAGTACATTTACTGATTTTTGATCACGTGTACTGATCAAAAATAGATGTACTGATTTGTACTGATAGGGTAGGGAGTTAAGTTTCACCATTCACCTCTTTTTTAAATTTGATGATCTTTCACATTTTAAGATTTAAAATTTTTTTCTTGTAAATTGCATTTTCTTTAATAATTGCAAGAAAAAAATTGAAAATCTTAAAATTCGAAAGAATATTAAATTTTTAAAAATTACGTAAATGGCGAAAGTGAACTCCCGAATAGAGCACAATGTAATTGTATAATTCTGATTAGAAATTAGAAAGAGCGCTCACAACATCAGGGCTATTAAAAAAACATGTGTTAATCATCTGGGAAGATTTCTAAAAGGAAGAGTTATCAAAACTTAACTAACAATGTCTTCAGAATCTGAGCGATTTTCTTATTCTGAAAACATTCGGGGTTTTGTTATTTTCGCTCCACTGAAACGATTTTGTTGGTAAAACATTGAAATGAAGATATTTGAACACAGCTTAATTTCCTGCAATATAACGACAACAGTTTAAGGTAGCTGTTTTTAACAGTTGTTTTACTGAAATACCAATTGACCCCAAGTTTTTCCCATAGAAAAGAGGGTTTTTGGGGGGAAAAATAAAAAAACTTGGTCGTACTGATTTAAGTTCAGAAAAAAATGGTAACCCTAAATATAACCCATTATTGTAAGAAATTCCGCAAAATTTTTTTAATTTTTATTTTGAAATTAATTTATGAAATTGTGTAGAATATGATGCATAACAGACACAAAATTTTTCACAAAGAAAAATTTTTTTGCGGAATTTATTTTTTTTTTTTTTTACGAAAAAAAAATAATGCATTTTCTAAATTTATATTTAAAAACTATTCCAAAAGCATAAAAATTTAATTTTTATTGTACTTTAGCATTACAATTTCAAATACGCGAATACGAGCGCTAACTTCGATAAACGGCAAGCACCATTGAATTCAGCGTACCCGCATTATCTTTACCTGTAAGGTGCCCAGTGGAGGGTATAAAAAGGTTAATTTCATTTGGAAAAACATCAATTGAATTCGAAGATTCCAATTGTTATTCGAGAAAGTCTAATTGTAATTCAACTATACAAATAAAAATGTTTAAAGTTTAGATAATTTGGAAACTTCTCTACCAACCCTCGTATGTTCTATTGTTGTAAATTTGTTTTTCCAAAAAACCACAAAAAATTGTCAAGGAGCTGATATGCATTATATTTTACATTAGCTTTATTTTTTAAATTTTTTTGTTTTATTATGATTTTTTATTATTTTAATTTCGTCTGTTGTCAGTCTGGAAAATGTATTAAATTTCATTGTTTGGTTTCTCATATGCTAATATCATTGATGTTTGGAGTAGATTATAATAAAAGAAATGAATTGAACTTTAATGTTATTTTAGGAGCAATGTTAAGATAACAAACCGAAAATGACAATTTGTCATATACCACAACACACCAATATGAATAAAAATAATTTTATTTAAGGGAAAATGGCGCCCATAAGTGTTCTAATATGATGTATAACACCGTCCGACAAAAATTAAAAAAAATCGTTGAACACGAACTGGATAATATACGTTTTAAACTAAAGACTAAATGTAGTGAAACTGCATTTTCAGTTTTTCATTTCTTGATCCTGTTTCCTTTTACAAGGATTTCAAAATTTTAGAGTATTAAATTTTATAAAATATTTTTTTAATATTTGTACTTGTTCTAGGATGCCACTAGTCATAGAAAATGAAAGAGGAGGATCATCCCTAATTTTCCTAGTTTATTATTTTAACATATCGTCGCTGCTCCGTCGTGATTTGGTATGTGACATTTTTGGATTTTTTTTTTATTGCATAATATGAAACCTCTATAGCGCATCCGTCTGCCCACTAAACCGTTTAGCGATATCTTGAATGGTTTGGAAGTTAGCAAAAGTAGCTATGTGAAATCCATATGAAAATGTTCCAAAAAAATGGTATGTGTAGTTAAAAACAAGTTATTGTTAAGAAAACTTTTGCAAATATAAACATTTTTGCTTAAAATTTTTAACATAACGGTTTTAGGCATGCTTACATACTATACTAAAAAATTAAGTATGAGATCACATTTTAAAGGGATGCTGCCATTATAAAAAAACGATTTTTCGCGATTTTCAAAAAAAAGTTATATGTATCTAAAAAGTTTTTTTGCAGAAATTAATTACATACATTAGTCTTTTCATACACATGAAATCAGTTCGGAAAATTAATTATAGGGTTGCAAAAAAAAACGCAAAATCATTAAAATATGAGAAAAATCGCGATTTTCAACATTTTAACGCAAACATTTTTATCCAAATTTGTACTATTATATCGTTATGAGTCTAATTCCCATTTGCCATATCAAACAAATTTGCATTTGTAAAAGAAGAATTTTTTTAATAAAAAAACTGCAACAAAATGTGCATAACTTTAACGATGATTTCCATGAAAACTGTTCCATTGATTCAAAAACGGACTTCACCATTGAAATAAGCATGCCCCAATTATATAGAAATGATGGTCAGATCTCATGGCACAAATTTCAGGAACATTTTTTTGAGTAAAATTTTTTCGCTAAAAAAAAAACAAAATTCGTTGAAGCAACAGCACTTGGATGCAGATTTGTACAAAATATGGGATTTAAAAGTGTATTTACTATCACTTTAATGAATATGACAATTTTTTGCACTATTATTAAATTTTATAACTTAAGTTCTATGAACAAAAACGGTCATGTGTATAAAAATGTCCAAAAATAAAAAAATTAATACCAAAAATGTTCCAACAAAATGTGTTATGTGTAGTTTTTTATGTAATTCGTTAATATCTTCGTTTTAGCTAAAAAATCATTCTTTTTTTTGTGGTACACATCTATAAAACATCTTTATGTATTTTAAAGACGCTTGACTTTTATAAAATATGGCAAAATGGCAAAATAAAACGGTTTTTTTGCTCTCCTGAAAACTTCATTAAAAACACATACCAAATTACGACGGAGCAGCGACGATATAAGGAAAAAGAAGGTAAGTTACGTCCTTTCAAAAATGTATTCTTTAATATCATTAAAAATTTTCAACAAAATATTTTGATAAAGTTTTTAAACGACTTTATTCACATCCTTTTATATTGATATAACAAAATAAAAAAATGGAAAAATTATTGGAGATCCTCCTCTATCATTTAACATCACCAGTGTCATCCTAGAACAAGAAAAAATATTTCAAAAATATTTTACAAAATGTATCCTTTAAAATTTTGAAGTCCTCGAGGCCAGTTTTTCCTTGTAAATAAATATTTTTTTATTCCATTCCAATATTTCGACTCTGAGAATCATCATCAGGGGATTTAGTGAATTTTTAAGTTTTTATGTGCTTAAAAATTTACTAAATCCCCTGATGATGATTCTCAAAGAGAATCGAAATATTGGAATGGAATAAAAGAATATTTATTGACAAGGAAAAACTGGCCTCGAGCTTAAAGAATTTTTATTTATTTAAATTGGAAAGGTCGAATAATAACTTTAATTTTGAAGTTCTTTTAAAAGGAAACAGGATCACGACATGAAAAACTGCAAATGCAGTTTTACTTCATTTGAGCTCTACTTTCAGACGTATATTATCCGGTTCATGTTTAATATTGACTGTTGGACTGTGTAATAACACAGCAATGCGTAAAGGATTACAAGTAGTTTTTATACCCTCCAGTTACAATATGGAAATATACTCACCTTATCACTTTGTGTGTAACGCATAAAAAACCCGTCTGGGGTTCTAGACCCCAGTGATCAATAATTATAATCATTCTTAAGACATTTTAGCGATTTTCGTCCGTCTGTCTGTGCAAGACTACGAAAGTTTGCCGCGATGTATTATGTAGTAGGGTCAAAGGCTCCTTAAGTCCGAGTACTCGCAAAATCGGACCAAATGGAAAAAAGTTCACCCTTCAAGAACAAAAACACAAAATTTTGTTTATAGATTTCTTTAACTTTTGTTAAGCAGATGAAACATTTTAATATCGGAAGAAGTTCTTAGTCCATAAAGTTTAAATATTATTGATCAGTTATTGATTTTAAGACATTCTAGTGATGCCCGTCCTCCCGTCCGTCTGTCTATTGAAGACAAGATACAGTCCAAAATAAAATAGACTACTAGACTACTAAAGTTTGGCACGATTATGTCATTAACTGGTTAAGTTTGGGGATGCACCTAACCTAACCTAAGCGAATGAAATGTAATTGAACATTTTTTGGTTATAAATGGAAATTTCCGAAATTCAATTGGAAATTTTTAAAATATAACACTGCGTGACAAAACTAACCACAATTTTAGAAAACAAGAGGTACGATTAACATTTCTATATATTTCGAATATGCTGAATCGAATGGCGTACTCCGTTTTTCGATGTATGGTACAGTTTTCTTGCAAAATGTCATTAAAGATTGACTGATTTTCAGCTGCTTTTTTAACAAAAAAATTTCCGAAGATAATGATTTTTAAATTTTATGGCATGGAAAACAAAGATATACTTTTAGAAATATTTCTAATGTAAATTTGGTTTACGGCTTTTCATCTTAAGCCCTTAAATTCGCGGATTTCTTCATTTTTTAAAGTATTCGCGAAATTAACCCCTAAATTGGTCTCTGATAAAAAATTTGCATTTTGTGGATCATAAAGGCATCCATGACACTACGAATAGTGGACAGAAAACATCTATATTATATGGACCATCGTGATGAAAATCGCGAAAACCCGTTTTTTTGTATATGGCAGCATCACTTTAGGAGATGATTTGAGGCTTCATCTTTTAGTATATAATGTGGGAACCTTAAACAATGAACTGACTAAAAATTTGTCCAAAAAAGTTTTCATTTGCAAAAGTTATCTTAACAAAAACTATAATTATTGTATGGCAGACACTGAAATAATAGTTTTTGTTAAGATAACTTTTGCAAATGAAAACTTTTTTGGTCAAATTTTTGGTCAGTTAGTTGTTTAAGATTCCCATACTAAAAGATGGACCTTAAATCGTCTCGTAAAGTGATGCTGCCATATCAAAAAAACGTTTTTTCGCGATTTTTATCATGATGGTCCATATAACATAGCTGTTTTTGTCCACTATTCGTATTGTTAGGGATGCCTTTTTGATTCACTAAAAGCAAGATTTTCATCAAACACCAATTTGGCTGTTAATTTCGCGAAAACCTTAAAAAATTAAGAAATTCGGGAATCTAAGTGCTTAAGATGAAAAGCTTTTAACCAAATTTGTATAAGAAATATTGCTACAAGTCATATCTTTGTTTTCCATGCCATAAAATTTTTAAATCATTTACTTTCCAAATTTTTTTGTTAAAAAACTGGCTCGAAATTACCAAATTTTTAACGACATTTTGCAAGAAAACTGTACCATACATCGAAAAACGGAGTACACCATTCGAATCAGCATGTCCGAAATATACAGAAATGATGGTCGTCACTCTTGTTTATTTTTTAGTGTTCCGCAGAGTAACAGAAGAAGTTCTTAGACTCGTGGAATAAGAACATTTATCCTTTTTAAGCCCGCCCCCTTTTGTGGGCGTAAATTTTACTTTAAATAATGATAAAATTGTATTACTTTATTATAAAATTCTAGTGCATTTAAGAGTATGCTGATGCAACTTTATATCGTTGCCAAGTGCATCTGATGACAAAGAAACATACTTTCAAAAACTTTTAGTGTACTTAAACTTATCTAAAAATTATTTTACAAATTTCACAAATTTTAACGTTAATTTTCTTTAACAGAAATTCATTAACAAAAAAATAAAAATTTAAATTATTTAAAGTGTTGATTAGAATCTAAAAAAAATTCTTGGAATAAAATCCCAAAAATGCAATTTAATTAAAACGGAAACCACTCAATATTAGCTGTCAATACATTTGTATTGTTAATATTGTGGGGAAAAGTTAAGAATATTCTAAATAAAAACAAAAGAAAATTTAAATAAATTTGGGGTGAGTGTGTTTGGTTAATGAGAGTAGCTGAAATTGGGTTTTAAAACGAAAATTGTTTCTTTGTACTTTAAAGAGGGGAACATTTTTATCAAACTAATTTTATCAAAAACAAATTGGAATGGAATAGAATGCGATTTATTTTTGAGATTAATGTGTAAATGGAAATGAGGTAGAATTTTTAATTTATTAAGATCATTAGAAACTAATTTGAATCCACTTGGAAGTAGAGTATCAAAAATAGGAGTTTTCTGATTTTGAAAAGAAGGTAATGAGAAAATTTCTAAAATTCTGAAATAACTATTTAGATTCATAATAATATTTCAGAAATAAATATTCAGATTTTAAATATTTTTTTCATAAAAAACAATTTCTTATCTTGAGACATTTTTCGAATTGAAAAATTCTCAGATTCTTAAACATTTTTCATATAGGGTTGTAAGAGCCAAAAAATGGAAAATTTCAGAGCGGGTTCTGAAAATTTTCCAAAAAAAAAAAAATTTAGTCGATAGCCCATACAAAACTATATAAGCATGTACATTTTTCAGATTGTGGTGCAGTCCGTTTTAATGTGATAAATATTTAATCAAGACAACTCGCCACAAATTTTACCATTTTTCCAATATTTGACGACGCCTCCAAAGCCCAGTTTTTGAAATTTTAAAAAACCAAAAACGAAATTTTCTTAGTTCCATATAGGGCTTATCCAAACAACCTATTCAGAAATTTACGGGACACATGTTTTTCTGTAGCGGGATATTTGGTGTGAAATGCCTTAAATGGACTTGAACCCACTGTGAAAAAAACGCACGGTCCCGATGAGCTTATAAAGGCATGTGTGGATGCTCTATCGTGTAAGTAGTTTACACCATGCGGGAATTTTTAACACAGCCTCTATTGTGGGCGTGGCAGCAAAAATTGCAAAAAATCAAATTTTTGGAAACTATGAGAAAGGAAATTGGGAATTGAGGAATTTAATGCATCAAATTTTAAAATTTTTGTTTGCTATCACACACAAAAAATTATTGGCGAAAAATTGATCAACAAGTGAGAGTGTTACATTCGGCTGTGCCGAATCTTTTATACCCTCCAAAATGTAAAAAACAATATGAAAAGAAAAAATCAGGGGCGTCTTTTTTTTTGGGGGGGGGGGGGGGGGATTTGGTGGGAGAAGTAAGGGGGCACCGTCCCCTTGCGATTTTGAACTTCTTCTGAGATAAGAATGTTGCATTTGCTTAGCAAAAAACCCTGCAAAAAATGCGTTTTTTTTTAGGTTGGTTTAGTTCTCTAAGGGGAACTTTTTTCCCCTTGGTCCGATTTTGCTCATTTCTTATCATGCCTAGGAATATAAGACATATTCGTGCCAAACTTCGGAAGTCTAGTTCTTTTATTTTGGACTGTATCGTGTCCTCTACAGACGGACAGACGGACGGACGGACATCGCTAGAATGTCTAAGAATCGATCACTGATCAATAAAATATTATGGGGTCCTAGACCAATATTTCGATGCGTTACACACGTAATGATAAAGTGAGTATACCCTTATACTGTAGTTGGAGGGTATAACAAAATTTAAATGAGTCAATCAATATTTTGATTAAAATTTTTAGTATTTTCTTTAACTGTCGAATTACAAATTTTCAACATACCAGATTGTTTTATTTTTTTTTATTTTTTGTTGGTAACATATTAGAAATCAAAAAAGATTAATAAATCACATACAATTTGATGATTGGTATAACTATTTTCTTTATTGGAGGAATTTCAATCAAAAAATTAATTGAATCGGCGTTTTTGTTGATTGAAATTCTTTTCAAATTCTTTCTGTGAACATTTCTAACGTTGTGTCCTCTAGCAGAAAAAACATTTTAAAAAGTACTTTTTTGGAAAATTTGATTATAAGAGGGAAAAATATACATTGGTACTTTTTCGATCTTCTGGAATAATCGTCCTAACAACTTGAAATTTTAAATGTATGATTCTCTAACGAAAAGTTCTGAAAAAGTACGTTTGAAAATTAAGATATAAGGTATTAAGATAAAATGTACTTTGTAATTTGGTACATTTTCGATATCTTAAAAAAATCGTGCTAGGACCTCGAAATTTTAAATGTAGAGAATCAAGCAATAAAAACATTCTTAAAAAGTACCTTCTATAAATTCCAATTTTAAAATAGTAGAAAGGAAATTACAATTTTAATATGATAAAAGGGGTTAAAAATTTTAACTTTGGCACTTTGTCTATCCCCTGAAATAATTTTCCTTAAAACTTGAAATTTTAAATGTTGGATTATCTAGCGATAAAAACATTATTAAAAAATTACCTTTTGAAAATTTTGATTTTGATAAGATAAAGTGAAAAATTACTTTGGTACTTTGGTTACTTTGGTGAAAATTTTGATTTTGATAAGATAAAGTGAAAAATTACTTTGGTACTCCTAGAATAATAGATCTAGAAACTAAAAATTCGAAATTTTGAATTATAAAGCAGAAAAAAAAAATCCTGTAAAAAGTACCTTTTAGATTCGTAGGAGGCAAAAAATGTGCACTTGGGTACCTTTTCGATTTTTTGAAATAATGGTTATAGAAACTTGATATTTCAAATGAATAATCCAAAAAAAATTATATTTATGATGTTCTGCTTCTATTTTTGGATCTTCTATAATTAATAATGGTCCTAAAAACTTGAAATTTGGAGTCAAGCCTCCATAAAAAGTAGGTTTCAGAAATTTGATTCCAAAGGGTTTACAAAAGAAAATGGACACTTTTCAAAAACTATCTAACTAATGAGTTCAGATTCTGAGACATTTTTCGTAGAGAAATTTTGTTAAAAATTTTTCTTAAAATATTTTTGAATTGACTACAAGTTTATTCTTACACACATAAATATTTAATTAAAACTTCCCTTATTTCCTTACATTCAAATCCAATTATTAGAATAGCTAAACTGTCATTCAAGCCATTATGCAAATAGCAAAATTTAATCTAATATCAATATTAATACCCTAAAATTTAAAGTTATAAAACAACCAAATAATAAAATCACATAAGTGTCATGTTAAAAGTAAAAGAACATTTTTGGAAGTAAAATAAAGGAACTTGTAAACTGACTATCATTCCAACTGACATATAATATACAAGTGGTCTTAATTCCTCTAATATGTTGGCATACGGACATATGAAATGAAACATCCTGCTAAGTTGCTATCACTTACCATAACAAGTGACTACCTTTCCTATCTTAATTTTATTTGGCTAATATCATATCAATCTCTGGCCCCGAAAAAAATATATTTAAAACACAAACAAAAGCTATTTAGCTTATCTTAAGGACAATAAGCTTTAAAATATTAATGCCATTGCCTTTAAACTATGTTTTTTTTTAGCTTGAAAAGAATCCTGATAAAAATATGATAAAACTTTTATAAATTCATTAAGTTTTTTTTCTTCGTTTTATTTTACTTGATTTACATATCTTTATTTATACTGTCTTCTTCGAAAAAAAAAAATAATACACAAAAAAGTTTAATATTTAATCTTATTTACTGCCGTAAGAAAATAATGTTTATGTTAAATAAAAATAGAGGTATTCACTGCAGAGAAAAAATTTAAAACGAATTTCAATCAACAAAAACGCGGATTCAATAAATTTTTTGATTGAAATTCCTCCAATTAAAAAAATTGTTATACCAATCATCAAATTGTAGGTGATTGATTGAAATTTTTTCAATCAAACACTTTTTCGATTTTGATGAAAAGATTGATCAATTTTTTATTTATAGTCAATCAAAATAATGATTGATTCAACAAATGAATTATAAGCTTATGACAAAATTATCCAACAATGCATATTTTTTGCTTTCCAATATGTTGCCAACAATAAAAAAATAAAACCCGATATTTTTGAATTAATCTATTCAAACAAATTAAATCGAAAAAAATTTGGTATGTTAAAAATTTGTAACTCGACAGTTTAAGAAAATAACAAAAATTTTAATCAAAACATTGATTGACTCATTTAAATTTTGTTAATCAATAGATTTAATTGAAAATTTTTAGCCAATAATTTTTTCTGTGTGGGGTGACTCGTTATTATAATTTTTTCTCAATAATCAAACCGTAGCACAAAAAAAAAAACAAAACAAATTTCAATCATAAAAATTGCAGTTTTAATCAATTTTTTGATTGAAACTCCTCCGATGAAGAAAATTGTTATACCAATCACAATGATTAATTGAATATTTTTACGATCAAATGTTTTTCGATTTTGATAAAAAATTATTTAGTTAATTAAAATAATGATTGATTAAGTACTCAAAAAAAAACATTTTCAAATTACTATAAAAAGTCTCGTAATCCCATTTTACCAATATTTGACAGTTTTTCTTGTTTTTTAACAAAAAATGTTTGGTCAAAATTTACATTTTTGTTTGTAATTTACAATTTTTCGTAAATGTCAAAATTTCCAAGGTAATTTTACATAAAAAATCTAGTAAAGTCACGAAAATTCCTTATAAATTTTATAGCGTCAAAAAAGTTGTATAAAATGTATAACTTTATTAGTAAAAAGTTTGTAAAATAACAAACAAGGTCACAATTTTTACTAGGAATTCTCGTAAAATAGGAGGTAGCAAAAAATCTAGTATGGTCACGAGAATTCCTAGTAAGTTTTATCGCATCAAAAATGTTATAAATATACAAATTTTATTGGTAAAAGGCTTGTAAAATTACAAAAAGCTCGTAATTTTTACCATGAATCGTTAAATAAGACAAATAAAAATTGCAAGATTTTCTTAAAATTAGTAAAATACGAAAAGAAAGTCTCTAAAATTAAAAAAAGAGAAAATGCGGAAGAAAAATTTAGAAAGAAAAACTCACAAAAAAATCTAGAAAACTTTGGAAAATTAAAAAAAATATTCAGAAAAGTTTACTGAAAATTAGAAAAAATCTGAAATTTTATGAAAAATGCTAGAAAATTCATTAAAAATAGAAATAGTAGATCTGGAAAATCGGAAAAAATTTTAAATTAGGAAATTCAGAACAAAAATCTTTCAGATATAGAGAGAGAAAATTCAGTAGGAACAGAAAAAAAAAATACTAAAATTAACAAATTACTAGGAAAACTCCTGGAAAATTCTGAAAAATTCTGCAAAAATAAAAAAAAAACAAGTAAGAAAATTATGATACCCTACACCAGTGTTTTCCGGAAAATGGGTCCCAAGTATAAACATGGACCGATTGGATACACCTTTGTTTAGATATTTTCTTAGTGTAGAAAACACACATAATCCAAATTTGAGTGGAGTTGGCTTATTTGGGTAGCAACCGATTTAACGAATATCGGTCAAAATTTTTGTATGGGAACTAACAAGGGAAGTCTCCCTGGTGTCACCCTCCGATCTTCATGAAATTTTGATTTGTTAAGAACGAAAATTAATTCGACACATATTTTTTTAGCGGCCCAAACTCATTTTTATGGAGGGTCGATTTGTATGGGGGGAAATTGACCTTTTTCAGTTTTTTACGATTTACGCCTATTTAAACAAAATTATTATAGGCATGTGTGGTATCAGATTTAA
This sequence comes from Pegoplata infirma, assembly GCA_963921195.1. Lineage (NCBI taxonomy): Eukaryota > Metazoa > Arthropoda > Insecta > Diptera > Anthomyiidae > Pegoplata > Pegoplata infirma. The sequence goes on from OY992539.1 coordinate 196,769,030, forward strand.
GGTATTAAAAATACCTATCTCGTGGTGATAACAGCGGGCCAAAGAAGTTAATATTTTTCGACTTATTAACAAAAATGTCCTAAAATTTTGGTATTTTATTCAATATGACGAAAAGTTGTGCATGTTTGGACACGTTCTTAGCACACGCAGATAGGTTTTCCAAAGACCTTTCATTTGGTATGTAACATGACTAGGTTTATAGGAGATAAACGAAAAAAACTGAAAAATGGCCTTGTTTTCCCCCCTCCTTTTTAACCCCTAAATATGAATTTGGGCCGCTAAAAAAAAAATACGTGTCCCTTTATTTTTTCTGATCTACAAAATAAAACCAATTCCATAAAGATCCGCGGGTGACACTAGGGAGACCTCCCTTGTTAGTCCAAAAATGGTCCAATAAGTCCTAACATGGATCAGTTAGATTTATCTTAGAAACACACACACGAACAAAATTTGACTGAAATTTGCTTGTTTTTGTTGCCAATAAATAGACCGAAATTTTTAAATGGTTCTAATTGTAAGTCCATAAATGGTCCAATTATATTCAGAACTGATAAGGCCACCAAAGCACACATTTAACACCTACAAACAAAATTTTTATGAAATATTTTCAACTTTCATAAATTTTGAGAGGTTTATTTGAAAATCGGGAGGGTGCTTTGTATGGGGACTACAAGAAGAACTGGTCCGATTCCTTTAAAGTTTGGAATGATGATTTGTGTATACAAAATAAAAATAACAGCCAAATTTCAAATTGATTATAATACGGTTATTAGAGTAATTTATTTTTTTTAATTTTAACAGGCTTCGTCCTTGGGCCAAAGGATGCTTAAGTTTTAATTTTTAAGCCAATCCATAAAAGTTAGAAAAATTGCAACAAAAATTAGGAAATTTCAGATAAATGAACTGAAATTAAGACATATTTATACTTAAATTTGAAAAAAAGTCAGTAAATTTTAGAAAAATTAAAAAAAAAGTTTGGAAAAATTTAGAACAAAATTGAAAAATGTAAAAAAGTGTTAGAAAATTAATCAAAGTTCATAAAAACATGAAAATTAAGATCTAAAAAATTTAAAAAAATAAGAATCAAATTATAAAATCTACAAAAGTTCAGAAAAAATTATAAAGTCTATAAAACTTATGAAAATTTAGAAAAGAAATATGACAATTCAGAAAAAGTCGGTAAAATTAAGAAATATAAGGAAAACAAATTAGGGAAATGGGCCGACTCTTTAAGGGTTTTGTGTTTGTTGTGCCAGCAAACGCCTTTTCCGGCAAGATGGTTACCGAAAGTAAAATTTGTTAAAAAAAAAATATGCAAAAATCAGAAAAATTTTTAAAAATGTAAGAAAATCCTTGAAATTTTAAAAAATCATAAAAAAGTCAATAAAAGTCACGAAAATTAAGAACAAATTCAGGAAAATTAGAAATATTCAGGAAAAATATTGAAATTAGAAAACAATTTTAAAATTTAGAACAAAGTTGGAAACTTCAGACAAATTTTAAACAAAACAAGTGTGAGTGTTAAATTCAGCAGTGCCGAATCTTTTATACCCTCCAAAATGTAAAAAAACCAAGTAGAAAAGTTAAATTCGACTTTGCCTAATCTATGAATACCCTCCACAATGCCTTTTTTAAAGGTTACTACATTTTTAACGTGAAAAAATTAACAATTTTGATAAGAAATATTTTATTTTGAGTAAAAAACTCTTTTTTGTCTTTTTAAAAAAAATAAAAATTACTAATTTTTTTTTTTGAGTGTAAAACTTTTTTCGAGTGTAATGTTTTTTTTACTGTAAAAATATTTCTGAGTGAATGCACGTAAAATCATTTATTAACATTGACATTTTTGTAAAAAAAAAATAAATTGTTTTTGAGTGTAAAATTTTTTTCGAGTGTAATTTTTAAGTTACCAATGCTTTTAAAACTAAACAAGTTTAAAAATCATTGCTTAAAACTAAAAAAGTTTGAAAAGCATTGTTAAGTTACCACCAATGCTTTTAAAACTTGTTTACTAAGTGGCATTTAAGATAAACCCAATCTGAAATTAGGGGTTTTGCTTATAACTTGTGAACCATTGGACTGATTGAGCTGAAATTCAATACCAAACAGACCTGGGGAACGGTAAAGATACACGCCACGTTGAGAGCAACTTTCCATCGCGATAAATATATCAAATGTTTCATCTATTTAACAAAAATACAAAAAAACATGTAAAAGTGTATTTTTTCAGAGGTTGCTTCAGTTCTTCAAGGGGGAACTTTTTTCCCCTTGCCCGATTTTGCCCATTCACGAACCTAACCTGCCTATGAACATGAACATATTTGTGCCAAACTTCGGGAGTCTAGTTGTTTTATTTTGGACTGCATTGTGTTATCTACAGACAGACGGACGGACGGACATTCACAGAATGTCTTAGAATCGATCATGGATCAATAATATATATACTTTATGGGGTCCCCGACCGATATTTCGATGCGTTACAAAAGGAATGACAAAGTGAGTATACCCCCATACTGTGGTTGGAGGGTATAAAAAATTTATAAAAGCGGGCGGACTGAAAAAAAAATATATTTTCTTATCCCATGATTCCCAGTGCAGGACTTCTGACATAAAACTGTGTCATTTCATTAACAAAAGTACAAAATAATATGTAAAAAAATTTCAATGTTAAAAGGTTGATTTAGTTCTGCAACAAAAAAATAAATTTCGCCCCAGGTCCGCTTTTTCCAAACTTAAAAGTGCTATAAACATTTTTTTGCCAAACTTCCGGAGTCCAGTTCTCTTATTTTAGGCTGTATATTGTCTTTCACAGATGGACGGATGGACATTAGGGTGGAACAAATTTTCCTTTTTTTCGAATTTCAAAATTGTCGGGGTCGGAAAAGTTGCCTTAAAATGTCTATATTAACACAAAATAATATTGGTCCTGTTGTACAATGTCTTTGGGTTTCCTTTTTTGACCTTAAAATTGAAAAGTTCCAAACAAAGTGAAAAACTTTCCAATTTTATAAACAAAAAAGGAACCCAAAGACATTGCCTTACAGGTCTAATATTTTGTTGTGTTTATAACAACCCTAAATGGTAAATTTTCTGACACCGACGATTTTGAAATTCGAAAAAAAGGAAAATTTTCTCTACCCTACTGATTAATAATATATGAACTTTATGGGCTCCTATACCGATATTTTGATAAGTTTTAAACTATGAGTTCAAATCGGTTTCAAAATGGGGGCAGTATTTTTAATACTGCCCCCATTTGAATACCCCTACTATTTAATCTCACAACACATTTTTTTTGAAAAAATTTATGCGTCAACTTTTCCATATTCGAAGAGACACTTTATTTTTTTTTTGTCTTCTTTTTGTAAAATTTTATTTTCCCGAAGATGAGGGTACTTTTACTTTATATACATTTACAATATCTCATTCTGGGCGTTCAGTGTTGTCGGTAAGTTGGTATTATAAAACTGTCTGCACCTTTTAGTTTTCTGAATGTTCCTTTTGGTAATGCAGCAGCAGCATTTACTGACTGACTGCATGCATATAAAATCTCGTTTTTGTTTTTTCGTTTTTTTTTTTTTTTGAGGAGTTTGTCATCTTCTTTGGTGGTTCTACGTTCTATGATTAAATTTAAAATAAATCTAATAAAAATGTGCTACAACAGCAGACAACAAACATAAAATCAATTGACACCTTTTTGTTTTTTTTTTTTCATTTTTGGTCTTGGTGGAGCAGCAGTTTTTGTTGTTACAGATGTTGTTCTTGTTGGTGTTGTGTTGTTGATATTACAGTGTTGGTCTCAATTTTATGAATCTTTTCAAATCAAATAAACATCATTATGGATGATATCAAAAGGTTAGTTAGTAGTTGGTGTTTGGTTTAAAATGTCATGTCATTAGATTGAGAATTTATTTAAGTGGTTGCAAGTTTAACAACATGATTGTTGTTGTTGTTGTGCGTGTCTGTGTTTTTAGTAGATTCAAATTAAGATTAACAGGAATATAAACTGAGGTTTTCGGGTTTTTATGCACTCCACTTTGAGGTAGAGGGTTTGTGGTTTGTCATTTTGTTTGTAACTCATCAAAATATCGGTCTGGGACCCTATAAATTGCATATATTATTGATCAGTGATCGATTTTAAAACATTTTAGCGATGTCGGTCTGTCTGTCATTTTGTCTGTTTTAATGGCGATTGTCACCAAATATTAAACAGATATGACTGAAACTCGACAATGTTCAGTCAACATGTTTTATAGTTATCCCGAGAATTTTAAATTCAAAAAAATTTTAAAATTTTTTTCAAAAAAATTTTTTTGCACAAAATTAATTTCTTTTACCAATTTTTTTAACACAATTTTTTCACATAAATATTTTCCCAACAAAGTTTTTTTTTTAAGTTATGTTCTTTGCAATAATATTTTTTTCATTGTGGAAGGAGGGTATTAATACATTCGGCCATGCCGAATTTAACTTTTTTACTTCTTTTGTTTATAATCAAATATTTAATTGGAGTTTAGGGAATATTTGTTAAGGTTTTTTAAATAAATTTTTTCTATCAACCTTTAATATGACGATTTTAATTTCTTAAAGATCATTTCTAAAGTATTGGCGATTGGTTCATAGTGCGTGTGGAGCGCTTGTCGGAAGCAAAAGGACATAATCTTAACACAATTCAGAAAACTTAATATAAGATTGCAGGTAATCTTAAAATCGTTAGTGTCCGGTCGGACAATAGAAATTGTATTTTTTAGGAACTCAAAATTTAACTGGATATTGCAAATACGTCTTTTGTTGATGCCCCAACTGTGTAAGAAGTGATCGAATACGATTTTAAATACCCAAATTTAGGGCGAGATCGCAGCAGCTTTTGGATAGGAATCACATATCCAAGAGCGCACCCGAACCACCAGAATTCATGCATGATGATAATCGATCAAACAAAACCAAACTCGTGCTCGAATCATTTTAAAATGACGATTTTCGAATAACGAATGAAACCATTACTTTATGTCGATTAATCGAATAACTAATTTTTTAAAAGATTCTTTTATTAAAAAGAAAATAAAGTAAAAGCAAATAATTTGATTTCTTCTTATGCGTTTTCAATGATTTTAGGCAAAAAGTGGGCTGTGGCAAGTACAGGTTTGATTTTTTTTTTTTTTGGGAGAGAAAGTTATAAAAAACATTTGGTCTTCCCTATTAAAAAAAATTATCAAGAAGTAACAAAAAAATATTAGGTATCAAAAAAACTTAAAAAAGCATCATATTCTGAATAATGTGTTCAGTCGATTAATTCTTTTTCGATTAATCGAACAATTTTAGACGAACAATTGTTTGATTAATTTAAAATTGCTAATTTCGATTAAAGGATTAATCGAAGAATTTATGACGGTTAATCGAATAATAATAATATAAGAAAATATGTATAATTTTTTTTAAGTTTTAAGTCAAATAAACAAACCAAATGTATAAGGCCGTTGGAATTAAAAAAAAAACAAAAACGGACTACAGTGGTTCTTATTTTGAATTTTTTCGGATTTTCGCTGCTCCTGAAGCTTCGAATTTTTATTCGACCTAAAATAAGTACCTGATAAAATTTTAGGAAAAATCGGTTCTCTGATAGTGGCAAAAAGCCACTATAATAAAAAAAAAATAAATTATACTACTAAATTTTATGAATACGTTTGTTTAACATTTTCCCAAATGTAGTCAGATAATACATATAAAATTTTTGTGATACGATATCGATTTAAATTTGGCAACAAAAATAATTTTTGAATTCTACACAGAAAACTTGAATTTTGATAAATTTTGTACACAAAAAAAAAAACTTTGTCAAATTACTAGGAAAAGTCTCGTAATCCCATTTTACCAATATTTGACAGTTTTCCTTGTTTTTTAAAAAACACATTTGGATAGAAATTTACAATTTTTTTTGTAATTTTACAAGTTTACAAAATATTTTTACAAAAAAAAAAAACTAGTAAATTCAGGAGAATTCCTTGTAATTTTTATTGCGCCAAAAAAACTGTAAATTTAAAATTTAATTGGTAAAAAGCTTGTAAAATTACAAAATTTTTTGAAAAAACCTTGTAAAATTACGAGGAATTCTCGTAAAATAGGAAGTATCAAAAAATCTAGTAAAGTTACCAAACCTCTTTGTAAATTTGATCGTGTCAAAAAATTTATAAATTTACAATTTTATTTTTTGTAAATATACAAAATTAAAATTTTTCTTTCACACTTTTCTCAATTCAAAACTATATATAACAAATCAAAAAATTATAATACATAATTATAATTAGAGCCTGAGCTCGACTGTACAGAAACAATAATTTAAAAATAACGACTATAAGTCGCCCTAAGTGGCAATAATCAGTATCTTTGGAAAAATGGCAACACCTAACATTTGTGTCTAAAATATAGACCATGTCTGGCAATGTTTGCAAAAATAAGTACTTAGATCAGAATTGATGAAGGAGAGGAAGAAGAATAATGATTACTAAAAATAAAACTTTGTTTACACATAATTACAATAACAAGTCTTCTGTTAGGAAAAAAACAACAGCAACAACCACACTCGAATTGAAAAATTCAGATTTAGTTGATACTTGCTTAACAGCCTACTTGGCGTATCGGTCTAGAGCAGCGGTTACCAACCTTTTTGGCTTGCGTACCCCTAATTTTAAATTTTACCAGCCGCGTACCCCCTAACGAATTTTTCGCTCTTTGGGGTGGTTCAATGCATCTGTAAACACGAATTTTGAGCTGATTTTTCTGCGGAGCAAAAACGGCTGATAATATTTGCAAATCTGATTTCACCAGACGATTCTACACCAAAAAATTAAAGTAACGGACGTTTTCCGAAAACCCATCACAGGGGGCAAAAATATAGTTTTAATTTTTTTTTAAGTTTTTTTTTTTTAATACGAGGGAAAATAAATACTTCCGTGACTTTTCAAATGAAACACCCTCGTATATACAATGAAAAGGCATTTTGAGCTTAACAAAATGGTACCACTCTACCACAACCCGTCTCAAAAATGTCCAAAAACACGTTTTTTAAGAAATTTTATATAAATTTTCTCAAAAACCTGGGAACCATATTCGGAATCAGCATAGAAAGGTTAATCGAAACAAGTAAGAGTGTCAAATTCGGCTGTGCCGAATTTTTTTTAACCTCCAACATGCAAAAAAATAAAAAAAATGCAGGGGCGTTTTATTTTTTTTGGGGGGGGGAGGGGGAATTTCCTCTCGAATATGTGTTTAAAAATTCATTCTTATGCTTTTTGCACTAAAGAAATGAAAGTTTATCATAATTTAATTTTTTTTTATTCTACGCCCATAAAAGGGGGGCGGACCCAAAAAAAGACATTTTCTAATTCTCAGGGCCCAAATTCAGTACTTTGAACTTCTTGTATCATAGAAATGTTGCATTTGTTAAACAAAAAGACAAAAAATCATGTAAAAAAATTATATTTTTCAGAGGTTGGTTTAGTTCATCAAGGGGGCACTTTTTCGCCCTGTTCCGATTTTGCCCATTTCCGAACAAAACCAGCCCAGGACCATAAGGCATATTCATGCCAAGCTTGAGGAGTCTAGCTCGTTTATTTTGGACTGTATCGTGTTAACTACAGACGGACGGACGGACATCGCTAGAATGTCTTAGAATCGATCACTGATCAATAATATATATATACTTCATGGGGTCCCCGACCGATATTTCGATACGTTACACAGGGAATGACAAAGTGAGTATACCCCCATACTGTAGTTGGAGGGTATAAAAAATGGCCAAATCTCAAAATATCATCCAAAAATATAGCAAAAAATGCTCTTTAAACTTTGGAAGCCAGATGCGGAACCAGCATTAAAAGTTTAATCTAAAACGAATGTCCAAATTTCTAAAATTTTGCGTACCCCTGCGGACAGTTTCGCGTACCCCCTATTATAACTGGATAATATGAAACTAGTAAGAAACAAACCAGGATGTCTTAAATTTTTAGAAAAATTAAAATTTTTCTTTCACACTTTTCTCAATTCAAAACCATATATTGGTAAAAAGATTGTAAAATTACTAGGAATTTTTGTCAAATAGGAGGTAGCAAAAAAAAACGTTACAGGTTTTTTTTTGTAATTTTACAAGGTTTTTTTAGTGTTGCGCTCGTATTCGCGACATTCGCGATTTAAAATTGTAAAGCCAAGGTACTACAAAAATTAAATGTTTATGCTTTTGGGATAGTTTTTAAATATAAATTTAGAAATTTCATGTTTTTTTCGCGAAAAAACAATTTTGCCGAGAAAAAAAATCTTTTCTGCGAAAAAAAAAATCGAAAAATTTTATGTCTGTAATGTATCGTAATTTACTAATTTTCATAAATTAATAGCAAAATAAAAAAAAAATTGAAAAATAATTTCGTGAAAAAAAATTCGCGAAAAAAACTTTCCGCGAATAATTTTTTTTTGTATATTCAATAGAGCAATTGCCTAAATAATATAAAACAAGTAGGAGTGTTAAATTCGGCTGTGCCGAATCTTTTATACCCTCCAACACGTTTAAAATTAAAAAAAAAAAAAAAAAATGCAGGGGCGTCTTTTTTTGGTGGGGGGGTCGGCGGGTCGGCATAGTTGGTGGGGGACATCTGTTCCCCCGCTATATATGTTTACAAATTATTTGTTTATGATATTTACGCTTAAATAATAAATTTGTATTGTTATTTTTAATTAATTTCTATAACCACGCCCCCAAAGGGGGGGCGGCCTAAAAAAAATCTAATTTTCTGACCCCCTTGGTCCAAGCGCAGGTATATGAACATAATATGACATACAAATGTTACAATTGTTGAGCAAAATTAAAAAAAACTCGTAAAAATATCGTATTTTTCAGGGGTCGTTTTAGTTCTTCAAGGGGGAACTTTTTTCCCCCTGGTCCGCTTTTGCCCATCTTCGAACTTAACCTTACCAGTAAAATAAGAGATATTCTTGCCCAATTTCAAGGGTCTAGCTCTTTTGGTTTGGACTGCATCGTTATTTCTACAGACGGACGGACGGACGGACGGACATCGCTAGAATGTCTTAGATTCTATCATGGATCAATATTATATATACTTTGTGGGGTCCCCGAACGATATTTCGATGTGTTACACACGGAATGACAAAGTGAGTATACCCCCATACTGTGGTTGGAGGGTATAAAAAATTGTTTTTTTTACTTAAAAATAAATAATCGCGAATATCGCTAAACTACAGTGGATCTTATTTTAATTCATTTTTTTGGATTTCGCTTTTCCTGAAGCTTGGATTTTTTAAACGACCTAAAATAAGTACTTGATAACATTTTGGGAAAACATCGGTACACGTTTAGAGTTTTAGGAAAAATAAATTATAAAAAAAAACATAAATTATAAATTTTATGAATATGTTTGTTTAAAATTTTCCCAAATGTTGTCAGATACACATTTTTCAAACCTCCAAAATATATTTTCTTAACCAAAATTGCAGAAAACTTAAATTTTGATACATTTTATAATGCTTTTACTTTTGTTTTATTTTTTTAATAAAATTTTAAAATGCTTTTAATTAATATTGTTTATTTACTTCAGAGCAGATCAGAAAATTTGTCTATAAGGGTCAACATTAACACACAAAAATATTGGATCTGTAGGTCAATACTTTTAGGTTCCTTTTTTGACTTAAAAATCTGAAGGTTCCGAGCAAAGTGAAAAAAAATATTTTTTGGATTTTTTTTTTTAAGTCAAAAAAGTTTACTTTAGTTGGACATAACTGAAAAAGTGTAATTATTATAAAAAAATTGTTTAATCCTTACAAAATTAAAAAAAAAAACAATTCTTAAAAAATAACTTAATTTTTATTTAATTTCAAATTGCATTAAAGGCAAAAAAAAATACTACAATTATTAACAAAAAAACATCTCAATAAGGTGCCAATATAAGGCTATATTTTCATCAAAAGACTAAATAAATTATTTTTTTTTTCCAAAAAAAGAAACAAAAAATAATAAAAAAAAATTTTTTTGACGGAGCAAAAAAAAATTTTACCGTAAATACACTTTTCTAGTAATGTCCAAATATTAGCTAATATTTTAAGCTAAATATAAACAACAAATAAAAAAAATTAGTTTTACTTTGTTTCGGAATTTTCCAATTTTCAAGTCCAAAAAGGGAATCCAAAGACATTGCCCTTACAGTTCCAATATTTTTTTGTGTTAATTTTGACCATAAAAGGCAACATCTCCGAAACTGAAGATTTTAAAATAAAAAAAAACAAAATTTGCTCCACCAGAGTACTAACATTTTTCACTGGGTTGTAAAAATCCTCAATAGGACTTTGTCTTTTTAATAATAAAACTCACCCTTTTTTAGCGGAATAAAATATTTAATTATTTGACACAATTATTAACGCACGAACCGATTACCGTTTAGTTTTTATATTTAGCAACACTAATAAAGCCATACATTTTTAAAACAACAACATTTATACCATAAATTTACCCAACAGGCAAAACAACAAATATTCGACAACACAACATCATTATTACATTTTTATGCGAAAACAAAGAAGAAAAAAACTAAAGCATTCTCTTTTGGAGACTTTTTTTTTAGGATCAAAACAAAACACTCATTTAATTAAGTCTCCAATGAGATTTTATTTTTTAATAGACACAGCTTAGAGACAACAAAAACTAAGTACAAAGAAAAGAAAACTAAAAAACTTGTAAAAAAATAGAAAAGGAATTTCGAGAATGACGAAATTCATGCAAATGCTCAAACAAATTTTTTCACTTTTAACACTTTTTATTTAATTTAACACTTTATATTTAATTGTTTTATTTTAAAATACATATTAATTAAACACAATGAATTAATTTTATTAAAAACACTACTTTAATTATTTTTTTACTTAAATTTACATTAACTATTAATTTTAAGAACGGACGACGGACACTTAACCGACCGATGCAAACAAATGCAAATAGAAAACTGATTGAAATGTTATTGATATAGGGTTACCATAACTATTTTTAATTATAAGGGGGGAAATAATTTGGACAAACTGAAAAAACAGGAATTAAATAAGAGTTAGTGAAATTTGATATTAAATTAAATCTAAAAATATAAAAAAAATTTAAGATATCGATTTTGGTCCCCAGATACTGAATTTTAAACATAAAAATTATTTTTTATCAAAATTGGTTCCCAAAATTGGATAATAAAAACGAGATTTTGATCTCAAAAATTTTTGGAAAATTTTTGTACGAAATCGTGTTTTTATTTTTCTAAATATTTTTTAAATAAAATACTTAAGATTTTCCAAATTTGGGACTAATTTGGATAAAAATAACACAGGGCAACACTTTTTTTTGCTCGGGTTCTGATAGCTAATTTTGAGTATTAGAGGTACACTGATTTCAAATCTGGCTACCGTTTTTTTGTGTCAGCTCTAGTTTTCGAGATGTAGCCCAAGGAAACTTTGAAAATAGGCTGTTTTTGGCATGTTTGTGAGTCTATATTTACCAACACTTGTCTTACATCCAAAAAGTGAATGACGATTTTGGGTATGTTGGATATGCTGATTCCAAAAATGCTCTTACTTTTGTTGAGTCATCTTTAGTTTTTGAGATATCGCTAAAATAAAATTTTGAAATTTATGACCTCTTTAATTATGTCTGAATATTTATGCCCTTTTTAATAACTCGAAAACTAAAGCTGTCAGAAATATACTAATACCAGTTTTGGAATCCTAGCATCCAATATAGTTAAGATCGTGTTTAAAACTGAGGCACTAACATTTTTTTTTGGAAATTATAGCCAAGCAAAATTGGTAAAAACGCACTTTTTCGACTCTTTAACAGCGATTTGCTCGCGAACGCGAGCTGATAGAAACAATTGTATAACAGATTCGGAATCAGCACACTAAAATCGATATAAATCAGTTGTCAAAGGTCAGGCAAATTGAAAAAGTTAACATTTTGTCAACCTGTGTAATTTTTGTGTTTGAAAATCAGCATATGTGGACCAAAACCGCTATATTGGAAATTTTTAAATATTTTTCCCATAAAGTACGCAAAAATTTCTAATTTTTGAACCGGATTTTGTTAAAAAAATTCGAACATGAATTTTGGTCGAAAAATTTAATTTTTTTAAACTTTGACCGCTGGTGGCAGACTGAAGATGCCCTAGCAAGTTTTTTGCATACATTTTCCTACAAACAGCTATTGACTGGCCATAGTTCGGGAGGTATTACACTCAAAAAAAAACTTTGTAAAATTTCAAGAAAAACTTGTAACTTCAAAAAATTCCTAGTAATTTTACAAGCTTTTTACCAATAATTTTGTAATTTTACAAGGTTTTAACCAATAAAATTGTAAATTTACAAATTTTTTGACACGATAAAATTTACAAGAATGTTTCGTAATTGTACTAGATTTTTCGCTACCTCCTATTTGTAATTTTACAAGTTTTTTACCAATAATTTTGTAATTTTACAAGCTTTTTACTAATAAAATTGTAAATTTATTTTTTGGCGCTTACTAGATTTTTTTGTAAAATTATCTTGGAAATTTGTAAAATTACAAAAAAATTGTAAAATTAAAAAAAAAACAATGTAATTTTCGATCCAAATTTGTTTGTTAAAAAACAAGGAAAACTGTCAAATATTGGTAAAAAGGGATTACGAGACTTTTCCTAGTAATTTGACAACGTTTTTTTTTTTTGTGTGTAGAGGAAAAAATGTCTCAGAATCTTAAAATTTTTCTTGTAGGAAAATCTGAGAATTTTTTTCTGTTGGAAAAATTAGAAAATTTTCTTTAGGGAAAATCTAGGATTCCTGTAAATCCGATTTAAGTTTTCCAGTAAGGCGTAAGTAAACAAAAAATCGGTTAAGTAAACTTTTTTGAATTTTAATAGGGATTACCAAATAACCAAACGTGTGGTGCAATTTTTTTTTTTATATTTAAGCCCTTGAACTTGTTAAATTCACGAATTTTGTCTATGACCTCTTTATAAAAATTTATTTTTGAGGTTTTTTCTTTAATGTGGTAAACAATTTATGTCTGCATAATTTTTGCTATTTTATTTTGGCAGTAAACAAAATTCAAAAACAATGTCACTGGGTTTTCTGACATTAACAGACAAAACCACAAAATATTTAAATTGAATAAAAAAAAATTGGGAAAAATATATAAAAAAGAAAATTTAATCATAAAATATAAAGGTTGCGACTTGAAACTGGCATACAAACCATATTTGAAAGCAATAGAAAAAATAAATAAAATGAAAGTTTACAATCCATTTACAAAATGTTAAAATACAGTAGCCCTTTTCTTTAAAAACTAAATAAAAATCGCAAATTTTCCACAAAACTAAACAAATTTTGTTGACTTTTCCCAAAAATAAAAGGAAACATGCATAAACATGCACGCACTCATGCAACATGAGATTGGGATTGGAAACAAGGTAAACAATTGTATCTTCAATTTTGTGCATTTTATATGCAAATCATATATTTTCAAAATTATTTGCTACCGCAAAATGTTGTAAGTTGCAAGACGATACAACAAAAGCGGTGAAAATACTACTTACACAATCGAAATATATGTTCACGTACATTTCTATATGAAGATTTGTTGTCTTAACTTATGCTTATTGAATACTTAACATAAATTTTATCAATATTTCATATCATCTTCATGTGGCAGAGCACACACATACGGGAATAGAAAATATTATTGTGTCCATAGTTGGTGGCACATAAAGTAAATGTTTAATAATAACAACTGTCAAAACATTTTAAGAAGGTAGGTAGGGGAAGGAACCGAAGTAACCTATGAGGTAAATTCTGGGATTAAAAGCGAAAGTTTTTTTGTCAATCAAAGACACTGATTCTGAAACCTTTTTTCTTAAGAAATTTTTTTCTTACTAAATTCTGCTTTAAATTTTTAGATGATACTTCTTTAGCTATAATAAAGTTTTCCAAAGTATAAATTGTCAGATTCTTTGAAATTTTTCAGATAAAAACAAGTTAAAATCGGCCTTGAAAGGTGCAAAATGTTTAATTTGAAAAAAAAAAAAAAAATTATTAGAAAATGTTGTGAAAAAAAAATTTTAAGAAAAAAAATTAAAAAAAACAAAAATTCCGCGGAAAACAAATTAAAAAAAAAAAATTTACGCGAAAAAAAAAAATTGTTAAAAAAATTTGGAAAAAAAATCTTTTAAAATATGTTTGAACTTGTTTAAATACCATTCGGTATCCAATTTTGTTTAAATATGTCAACCAACAGCCTAATTAAAGTATTTTGTATTTTTAGGTTATGGGGAATGTACCAAAATTTTCAAGGTGCCCCCCCATTTTAGTGCATAGTTTTTGACTCGCTCAACCAATACCGGTCAAATGCAATACTAAACTTCTCGAAGACACAACAACTGAATTTGTTAAGTTACATGTCTGTGTAATATTTTCGTCGCGATCGTCATTTCAACAGACAGACGGACTTCGCTATAATGTTCCATTCCACACCAAATGTTCAGCGAAAAAAAACATGTGTCGCATGAATGTCTAAACGGATTGTATTGACAGCCCTATACGGTTTTTCAATTTTTAAAAAACTTAGGAAGCGTGGTTAAATATTAGAAAAATGCTCAAAATATTGCCGAGTTCCCTTGGAATCGCGGGAAAAATTGCGTTTCAATATTAGATTTCAGTGTTTTTCAGTAATTTTTTTGTATTTTATTCCAACAACATGGCATGAAACTTGAAATATGGAATGTAGGATCCATCGATAAAAAAAAACATTTTGAAAAAGGTACTTTTTCAAAAATTTTTTTTTAGCCGTGTAAAAACTGTACTTTTAGTACTTTTTATATATCTGAAAAAATTATTCTAGACAATTGAAATTTAGAATGTGGAAACCTTAGCGGGGTTAAAAAGTGTACTTTCGGTACTTTTAATGTATCCTGAAATAATGATTCTAAATAGTTGAAACTTCGAATGTTGGATCCTTCGGTTAAAAAAATACAATCTGGAAAAAGTACTTTTTGGTATCTTTTATATTTTCTGAAATATATATTTTGCCCATTGAAATTTCAATTTCTTAATGTAGGATCGTTCGGTGAAAAAAAAAGATTTTGGAAAATTGTTTTTTAGAAATTCCGTTTCTTAGTGGGGTAAAAAAGTGTACTTTTTTGTACTCTTAATGTATCCTGAACAAATTATCCTAGATACTTGAAACTTGTTATGTAGGATCTTTCGGTGTGTTTTTTGGAATTCGTTTCTTAGCGGGGTTAAAAGTGTGCTTTTGGTACTTTTATGTATCCTGAACAAAGCATCATAGATATTTGAAACTTGGAATGAACGATCCTTCGGTGAAAAACAACACTGACAAAAGTACTTTTTGGAGTTTCCGATTCTAAAATGGTAAGATAGTGTATTTTTGGTCATTTTTGAATATAGGATCATTCGGTGAAAAAACGTTTTGGAAAAAGTACTTTTTGGAAATTACGTTTTAACGCGGGTATTTTTTTATAGTTCCTGAAATAATGATCCTAGAAGCTTGAAATTTAGAATGTAGGATACTTCGGTGAAAAACAACTTTCTGCATAAAGAGTTTTTGGAAGAATCCGCTTCTAAGGTACAAAAATGTGTACTTTTGGTACTTTTTATATTTTCTGAAATAACGAATGTAATATCCTTCAGTGAAAAAAAAAAAATGATTCTGGAAAAAGTACTTTTTGGAAATTCTGTTTCTAGGGGGTCATAAAGGGGGTAAAAAAGTGTACATTAGGTACTTGCTATATTTCCTATAATAATGGTTCTAGAAACTCGAATATAGGACACACCCCTCTTCAAGCAAGATTAGGTTGTATAAAAATGGTGACAAAATTGGGTAATGGCATTTCATTTCTCTTTATTTAGAGCTTTAAAATTGTTAAGACGAAAATCCTAGCTGATCTTGTTTTCGAATTATTGCTAAATGATTACACTGTTCGACAACAAAAACCTACCAGTGAAATATCCAACTGATTCTTATAGATTTTTTTTGTAAATAAAATTTTTTGACGCAATAAAAATTACAAGGACTTCTCCTGCCTTTACCAGATTTTGTGCTACCTCCTATTTTACAAGAATTTCTAGTAAAAACTACGAGCTTTTTTGTAATTTTGCAAGTTTTTTAGCAATGAAATTGTAAATTTAGATTTGTTTTTTAAAATTACCTTGAAAATTCGGACATTTTCGAAAAAATTTTAAAATTACAAAGAAAAATTAAAATTTTGATCGAAAAATTTTTGTTAAAAAACAAGGAAAACTGTCAAGTATTGGCAAAATGGGATTACGAAACTTTTTCTAGTAATTTGATAAGGTTTTTTTTGAGTGTAAGTCAAAATTTTTTAAAAAACCTAAAAATTCATTATTTCAAAAAATCCTCTTAGTTTCCTTTCCCATTTTAACTTTCCTATATATTAGTTTATCTGTTTATGTATAGAAGTCATTCTTTATGGTATGATCACGTAGCATTTTGATCACTAAAATCACGGTTTGGCGCTTGATTGAGGCTAATGGTAATAATCAACAATTAAATATGCATAGTCGTGTTTTCCCACTTCATAAACGTGCATATCGATAGTAGAAAGAATATAAAAAAACAAGAAGAAAAAAAAATTAAAAGAAAATATTTCTTTTCATTATAAAGAATCTTCAATTCAAATTCTTTATTTCTTTTTCAAAGTTTCTATGTGTGTTTTTTTTTATATTTTATGACCTCCATTACTGCTGATTCTTCTTATAATATTTTTGAATTGTGGCGGTCTAAAGTTAGATGCAGCTCCTCAATTTTATGCTAGCGAAATTTTTCTATTTGAGTCATCCTCAATTTTTTTTTGCTAATACACGTAGTAAAGTGAATAAATATGACTGTAATATAATCATGTTTTTTTGTTTGATACACTGAGAAAAAGATGTAAGAAAATTTTAAATTGTTTTGGCTTTTGAAAACTTTCTTTGTTTTGTATTTTGCACTTTTGCTATTCTGGAATCTGACTTTTTGCCATTATTTTTATCTTATGTTCAATACTTTGGTATTTAATTTTTACAATTAGGCGGTGTTAAAATTTGCAGTTTCGCAATTCTTTGCGAATTCGGTATTTTGCAAATTACTTAAAATTTACTAGCAATGCGTTGCAAATTTGCTACTTTGCATTCATTGCAAATTTGTCTTTTTTTGCAAATAATTGCAAATTTGCTATTCTGCAGTTCATTGCAAATTTACAATTCGTTGCAAATTTGCTATTTTGCAATTCGTTGGAAATTTAGTATTTTGCAATTCGTTGCAAATTTGATATTATGCAACCCATTGCAATTTTTATGTTTTGCAATTGTTTGCTTCAGACCTGGTACAAAAAGCACTGTCAAGCTGAGAAAGAAAAGTATACAATTCGTTGCAAATTTGATATTTGCATTAGTATAATCATGTTTTTTATTTTTAATGTAAACTGAGAAAAAAATTATAATATGTTTTTAAATTGTTTTTTTAACTTTCCAACACATATTGCATTTTTGGCATTCTGCAATTTGACTTTTTGCAATTTTTTCCATTTTAGACTTTCTTCACTTTTGTATTTATTTTTTACAATTTTAGTATATTGATAGTTTTTAGTTTTGCAATTCGTTGCGAATTTGCTACCTTGCTATTTGTTGCAAATTCACTATTTTCCAATGTGTTGCAAATTTGCTATTTTGCAATTCGTTGCGAACTTGCAGTTTGGCTATTTGTTTCAAATTTACTTTTTTGCAATGCGTTGCAAATTCGCAATTTTGCAATTCGTTGAAAATTTTTTACTGTGCAAATCATTTCGAAATTTGCAATTCATTGCAAATTTGATATTTGCAAATTATTGCTGTTTGCAAATTATTGCAAATTTGCTATTTTGCAATTTGATCTTTAACACATTTTCTGTATCTCATTTTATACTCATACTTTTAAGTTTTTCTTATTAACGCAAATCTTTTCTCAGATGTCTAGTTTTTTTTGTTGTTTACCATTTCCAATTCTTTCAGTGTACTTCCTACCTTTACGTTAAATTGCATTTTGTGTCAAGTTTGTTGTCTTAGGTGATCATGTTGCACCTGGCTGCTGCAGCATATGAACTCCACTATATTTATCTACTCTTTGACTTGTTACTTTTGGGTTTTTTTGTTAAATTATTCTATTGTTTTGCAAAATAGTAAAAGAAGAAAGTTTGACATTTTGTCCAATATGCATGATACATGTGCCTACATTCGATTATTAAGCAGAAAATTTAATTTGCAAATTTTCCATTTTTTTTAAACGTGTCGATCATTACATGCACGTTTAGAGTTGTTTTTCTGTGTCTGATGCATGCATATTATTTACACCTTTTTTATGAGGAATGCATATCATTTGGAAAGTAGAATTTATGGTTAAATCGTTTTACTAAAAAAACATCAAAGTTTGCGAGAGGTTTGAAACCATCTCGCAAGATCCGTCTGTCTTTATACTAAAAGCAAGATAGAGAGAAAATTTGGGGAAATATAGAACTGAAACTTTGTAGGATTTTTTTTAAATAGCCCATAAAAACAAATGTACTTTGGTACTTTTTCTAAAAATAAAGATAATGATCTTGAAAACTTGAAATTTGGAATGAAGGATTAGCGGAAAAAATCCACCTGGAAACGAACCTTTAAGACAATCCGATTCTAAATGTGTAAAAAGTGCAAAATAAGGGTACTTTGGTACTTTTTCTACCTTCCGTACTTTTGCACATTTTCTATCTTCTGAAATGATGATTTAAAAACTGATATTTGAAATTAAGGTTTCCCAAGTTGTTTCGATATTAATAAAACATTGCGAAAAAAAATCTGAAAAAAGTACTTTTTGGAAGGTATTTATTTTAGTATGCTAAAAAGTGTACTTTAGTACTTTTTGATGTCCTGAAATAATGCGAAAAAAATAGTTTGATATTTCGAATGTAGGATCGTCCAGCAGAAAAATATTAAAAAAAGATTATCAAAAAAAAAAACAGCTGGAAAAGTACCTTTTTGATAATCCGATTCTAAATGTGTAAAAAGTGCAAAATAGTGTACTTTGGCACTTTTTCTACCTCCTGCACTTTTTCATTTTTTCTATCTCCTGAAGTGATGATTTAAAATAAAGGTTTCTCAAGTTAAAAAAAAAAAATTTTAAAAAGACCTTTTTGAAAAGTTTCGATATTAATAAAACATTGCGAAAAAATATGTATTCTGAAAAAAGTACTTTTTAGAAAGTTTTAATTTTAAGATGCTAAAAAGTGTAATTTAGTACTTTTGGATCAACCGAAATATTGCACACAAAAACAAACTCTCAAAATTACCTTTTTTTTTATAATTTAACAAATTTTTAAGATAATTTTACAAAAAAAATCTAGTAAATTCACGAGAGTTCCTTGTAATTTTAATTGCGAAAAAAAACTGTGAGTTTACAATTTTATTGGTAAAAAGCTTGTAAAATAACAAAATTATTGGTAAAAAGCTTGTAAAATTACTAGGAATTCTCGTAAAATAGGAGGTAGCAAAAAATCTAGTAAAATTACGGAACTCTATGTAAATTTTATCGTGTCAAAAAATTTGTAAATTTACAATTTTATTGGTTAAAACCTTGTAAAATTACAAAGTTATTGTTAAAAATCTTGTAAAATTACTAGGAAATTTTGTCAAATAGGAGGTAGCAAACAAAAAAAAGTTACAAATTTTTCTTGTAATTTTACAAGTTTTTTATTTGAGTGTGTGCAAAAATTGGTTCATATTTCGAATGTAGGATCGTCCAGCGGAAAAATATTAAAAAATAAGTAAAAAAATTAAATTCGGCCCTGCCGAATGGTAGAAAAAGATTATGTGCAATAAAAAAAATTTGGAAAAAAAATTTTAGCGAAAAATTATTTTTTGGTAAAAAAAAGAAGAGCGGTTTGTACAAAATATGTTTGTTCTTGCTTAAATACCATTCGGCATCGAATTTTGTTTAAATATGTCCACCAGCAGCCCAATTAAAGCATTTTGTATTTTTAGGTTATGTGGAATGTATCAAAATTTTCGAGGTGTCCTTACATTTTCGTTTATAACTTTTGAACCGCTAAACCCATTTCGGTGAAATGCAATACCAAATTGCTTAGGACTACAAAAAAGTAAATATGACAAGTTTCAGTCATACCTGTGTAATATTTTGGCCGTGATCTCCATGTCTTAAAATCGATCACTGATAAATAATATATTTACTTTATGGGGTCCCAGACCGATATTTCAATGAGTTACAAACGGAATGACAAACTTATATATACCCTCTATCATTCATTGTAATTGGAGGGTATTAAAAAAAGATTTTTGGAAAACCTGATTTCAAAATTGTAAAAAATTGTACTTTGGTACTTTTCAGTCTTTTAAAATAATGGTCTTAAAAACTTTTTTTTTCAAATACTTTATTTTCAAGATTATTAATCTGCCCATTCTTGGCCTAACAATAAGTAAATAAATCTTACAATCTAACTTTAATACTAAAAACTTTGAATTTTTAATTTAAAATCCTTTATAGGAAAATAAATAAAGTGGAGGGTAAGTGGGGGGTATCATTACTAAGTGGAGGTTAAAAAAAGAAAAGATTTTTTGAAAATTCCAATTTCAGAATGCTAAAAAATTGTACTTTGGTACTCTTTCAATCATTTAAAATAATGGTACTAAATACTTGACATTTTTAATTTAAGATCCTTTAGAGCAGCGGTTACCAACCTATGGTACGCGTACCACTAGGGGGTACGCGAAACTGTCCGCGGGGGTACGCCAAATTTTAGTAATTTGGACATTCGTTTTAGATTAACCTTTCAATGCTGGCTCGGCATCTGCCTTCCAAAGTTTTCCATAACTTCAGGTTTTCAAGAAAGTCGAGGTCAAAGTTCACAAAAAAACGTATTTTTGTGCAATTTAGAGAGTATTTTTTGCGATTTTTTTGGATGATATTTTGAGATCTGACCACTTGTTTTCGATTAACCTTTTGATGCTGATTCCGAATATGTTTCCCAAATTTTTCTTTGACGCCTGGTTTTTGAGCAAATTTATGTCAAAGTTCTCAAAAAACGTGTTTTTGGGCATTTTTGAGACGGGTTGTATAGAGTGGAAATTTTAGTACAATTTTGTTAGTGCCAGTTTACAGAAGGCGAACGATACACACGAACGAAAATTTTACGTGTATTTTGTTGTTGTTACAATAACAAAATACATGCAGAATTTTCGTTCGTGTGTGTCATTCGCCTTCTGTAAACTGGCACTTAAGTTCAAAATGCCCTTCCATTGTAATTGGGGGTGTTTCCCTCGAATTAAAAAAACATTTAAAAAAAATTTAAAAATTATATATTTTTTTTAAGAGTTCAAAAACCGTCCGTTGTTTTAATTTTTGGTGTAGAATTGACTGGTGAAATCAGATTTACAATATTTTTAGCCGTTTTTGCTCTGCAGAAAAATCAGCTTAAAATCCGCGTTTTCAGATGCATTGAACTAACCACCAAAGGAGCGAACATTTTTCCAAAAAAAAATACCAAAATTCTTTTGATCTCCCCGAAATCCTTCAAAAAAATTATAATACCCGCAGATATAAAATTTCAAAATTAACTCAAATATTTATATGTGAAGTTTTTTCTAACGAAAACAAAAAACTCGTTAGGGGGTACGCGGCTGATAAAATTTAAAATTAGGGGTACGCGAGCCAAAAAGGTTGGTAACCGCTGCTTTAGAGGATTATATATAACGTACACAGTAGTTTTTTTTTGGAAATTTTGACTCTAAGGGACCAAAATTTGATAAAAAAGGGGAAATTTGGTATTTTTTTATTTTGTATCTTGGTATTTTTTCGCATTTGACAAATAACCCCTGAATCTTAAAATTTGACTTAAAGGATTCTCCAGCAGAATTCCCATCCAAAAGAAGAACATTTTTGTAAATTCGTATACGTATAGGTAAAAGTGGTTTAACAAGGGGTAAAAGTAAAGTGATACTTTTTTGGTCCATTGAACAAAAGACCCAAAAACTTTTTTTAATTTTTTTAAATACGAAAAGGAATGAAACACACTTGGAATGAAATGGAATGGAGCAGAGAATTGCATTATTTTGAAAGCCTGCTTAGATTAACTCTAAAAAATAATAATATATTCAAGAAAAAGGTCGATTTATAAATAACATTGATTAACTTTATAATTTTTTTAATTATATTTTTGTACACACCTTCAAAAGGGGGCGGGCAAAAAAAAACGACAGTTTCTAATTCACAGTGTCCAAGCGCAGGACTTTGAACTTCTGCGAACTTAAAAATGCTTTATTTGTTAAAAAAAAAAAATTTTAAAAAAATTTTCGTTTTTCAAAGGTTGGTTTAGTTCTTCAGGGGGAAAAATTTTCCCCCATAGTCTGATTTTGTCTATATACGAACCCAACCTGTTTTTGACCATGAGACATATTTGTGCCAAAACTTCAGGAGTCCATACTGTGGTTGGAGAGTACAAAAAATCTCACATTCTGAGACATATTTTGTACAAAAAATTTCTCGAATTGCAAAAATTAACACTTTTTTAAAGACTTTAAGATAATGTTGTTTTTATTTGCAAAGACATTCCAGTACGGTATTATTATTAACATAAATTACAATTTGATACTTTTTTCAAAATTACAATATGGTACTTTTTTCAAAAGTACCATTTGAGTACTTTTTTCAAGAAACTATAGTCTTTTTAAGCTTATAACATAAATAATACAGAGAAAGAAATATGAAGTTTATTTAATAAAATTTGGTACTTTTTTTTATCTAACAAACCATTTCGGTAGCTTTTTTCGCACAATCTGAAAATTTTGTAAAAAAAAAATTCTAAGATAATTTCCGTTTCTATATAATGTTTCTTAAAGATCAGTTTCTCCTCTTTCTTAATTTTTTTGACCTAAATTAACATCTTTAAATAATATTTTCTTAAAATCATTAATAAAAAATCATTATTTTCAATTTTAATCATTAAAATTATTTTATATTCGTCTCGTTTATAGTCGTCGTGTGTGATTTTTCTGTGTTTCATTATTATCCTTGTAGTATTTTGTCATTTTAATTTTAACGCGTATAATTATCACTAATTGTAGCAATTTGTTGACTATTTTTAATGCTGCTTCTTCTTTTTCATTCACATATAATATCCATTGTATAGTCTTGTTTCATGTTATATTGTATAGTGTTCCACATGTATATAGTATGTGTAGTTGTGTGTTTGTATTGTATTATTGTTACACACATGCACGTACAACACATTCAATCTAATAATATTGTATTTAAGGATTTCTACAGATGTAATTTTTTTCAGTCTCCTTTTTACTGTATTATGTGTGTTTTAAGATTGATGAATGTTAGTTTTTTGAAAAAAGTACCAATATTTTAGTAAAAATGTACTTTTTGAAAAAAGTACCAAATAGCATAGGCATAGGCATTCAGGCATATCGGTTCTTAGGGTTGAGATACTTCCCTTGTCCGAATTTTTTACCACATTTTCTTCGGTGTAGGAAAATTTATTTAAAAAAATGCATTACGCTTTCGACCAAATTCATGTCTGAATTTGTTGACCAAATCCGACTTAAAAATTTGGAAAATTTGCATTTATGAGAAAAATATTTTAAAAATGTTAAAAACAGGTGCTGTGCTGATTTTTCAATAAAAAAATCTTTTTTTTTACCAAATTCGTCTTAAAAGTTCGAAAAAATTTTAAACACGATTTTGGTATAAAAATTTTTATCAGCTGTGGACCATTTTATGAAGATTTTAAAAACATTTATCTATAATCTACACAAGATTTCCAATATTGTAAGCCAAATTTTTCAAACAAGGATTTTCCCTAAAAATCAGCATAAGTGGAACAAAGCCGTGTCTTGGAATTTTTGAAAAATAAAGATCATAAAATTTCCTAATTTTTAAATCGAATTTGGAAAAAAATATACGAACCTGAATTTTCGACGAAAAACGTAATTTTTTTAACTTCGACCACTGATTGGCAACTAAAGATGCTCTTTTTTTTTGAAAAATGTACCAAATTCACTGATGCCATTTAGCGCTTTTTTTGGAATTCTCTTAGGATTTTTTGACCTTCTTAGAAGCAATTTTTTTTTTTAACTTTTTCTTAAAAAAGGCTGTTCAAAAATGAGCCATTTATAAAAAAAAGTATTTAAAAAAATATGCTTCTAAGAAGGCCAAAAGACCATAAGAGAGTTTCAAAAAACGCGCTATTTGGCATCAGTGACCAAATTTTTCCCTAAAATGGTACATTTGAAACAAAAAAGTACCAAAATGTTGTGCCCTATGCAGAAAAATTATACGTCAATCCAAAAAGTACTTTACATTTTCCTTAATAGCATACTTTTCAAACAAAAAGTACCAAACTATTTATTTAAAAACGCCTTTTAGGTTGTTTTGAAACATCATTAAAGAAAGTTTTTTTTTTTTTTTGAATATTTTTTCATACAAAAAATCACTGTAATTCTTCGGTACTTTTTAAGCCAAAAAGTACTTTAGTAACCATATTAACATCTCTTGCCATATTTCATTATTGCTTTTACCTAAATTACAGAGACAAAAACACATTCATCTGTACCACCGTAATCTACGAACACAAAACAATGAGTAGTAAATGATTTTGATAAATGCATATACGTGCTTTCAAGAAATACTGCTGCTGTTAGTGTGACATACGAATTTTAAGCTACTTGTAGTACGACAAATTGTATGATATCGTTCTACTTCTTGTAGAACTAGATATATTTCTAATGATATCCATGAAATTTTTTGAAATATTTTTTTATGTTTAAACTACAAAAGTCGAAAATACTTTAACAATACATTAGATTTTTATGTAAAATCATACGTTAATTTTAAGGAAACAAGGACAGAAATTTGAAAGGAGAAAACTCGACCAAATTAGATCCTACACATAAAAACAACCTTGTCAAATTATTAGAAAAAGTCTCGTAACCCCATTTTACTAATTTTTGACAGTTTTCTTTGTTGAAAGTCACAGATTTTAACACATTTGTCGTATGAAAAAGTCTACATTTTACTTAGAATTTTTTAATAGAAGAAATTCATCCTAAATAGAAAATATCAGATTCATTTTTTGTAAAGAAATGCTTTTTCTATATGAAAAATATCTCGGAATCTAAGACTTTTTTCCTATAGAAAAATTTTCGGATTCTAAGAACATTTTCCCACAGAAAAAGTCTCAGATTCTTAAACCTTTTACTAAAGAAAAAGTCTCACACTCTAAAAAGTTTTTGAGATATCTTTCCTATCAAAAAGTTCTCAGATTCTTAGATTTGTTTCGCATAGAAAAAGTTTAAGATTCCGAGAAATTTTTAAATAGAAAAAGTCTCAAATGCTGAGACATTTTTTCTATAGAAAAATTCCTAGACTTTGAGGCTTTTTTCCTATAGAAAAAGTCTATGATTCCGAAACATTTTTCCTATAGAAAAAGTATAAGATTGTGAGAGAGTTTTCCTATAGAAAAAGTCTCAGATTCTGAGACAGTTCTTGTATTTGTTTCTGAAACATTTTTCCTTGAGGAAAAATGTCTTGGAATCTCAGAATTCTTCTCAGATTTTGAGAATTTTTCTTATAGAAAAAGCATCAGATTCTGAGAAATTATTCCTATAGAAAATGTCTCAGATTCGGAGACATTTTTCCTATAGAAAAAGTCTCAGACTCCGAGACATTTTTCCTATTTTTCCTCTAATATTCTAAGACATTTTTTCTATAGAAAAAGTCTAAGATTCAAAGATATTTTTCCTATAAAAAAAGTCTCAGATTCTAAGATAGTTTTTCTACTAAAAATCCCAGATTCTGAGACATTTTTCCTATGAAAAAGCCTGAGATTAAGCGACAGTTTTCCTATAGAAAAATTCCTAAATTCTGAGACATTTTTTTCTATAGTGAAAAGTTCGACATTCTGAGATATTTTTTCTATATAAAAATGCCTCAGATTCTGAGACATTTTTTCTATGGAAAAGTCTTTGATTCTAAGGCATTTTTTTTTTATAGAAAAAGTCTTCGATTCTTATAAATTTTTCCTATATGACAAGTCGAATTAATTTTTTTGTACCAAAATTGTTACGTTCACAACAATTGTTTCCAAAAAAAATCCCTTCATAACAAGAACTTCTAAATTGACAGATATTTTTCACATAAAATTTTCTGATTTAGTCTCAATTTTCCTTTAAAATTTTTTTTAAAATTCTTCATTCTTTCTTTTTCATGCATTTCTCTTTTTTTGTTTTTTTCCTTTTTAAAATTTGGTCTGGGGGGGAATTTCCCCTTTACCGCCCCCCTTGTACCCGCGAAGGCTTATATGAACATTTTTCACCGGGTTGTAAAAATCCTCAGTTAGGATTTTGTCTTCTTTTCAATAAAACTTACCTGTTTTTAGCGGAATAAAATATTACTTTATATGATCAATATGACACAATTATTAACGCGCGAACCGATTACCGTTTAGTTTTTATATTTAGCAACACTAAAATAGCCATAAATTTACCCAACAGGCAAAACAACAAATATTCGACAACACATTATTGCATTTTTATGCGAAAACAAACAAAAACAACTAAAACATACTCTTTTTTGGAATCTTTTTTGGAGACATTTTCGTTGGGTCAAAACAAAACACTCAATTAAGTCTCCACTTAATTGAGTGCAAAACACTTTATTAACTCTGACACGAGAGTGATATTTGCTACTCACATTTTGTTTGTGTATTATTTTTTTGATAGACATAGCTAACAGACAACAAAAATTAAGCACAAAGAAAACTAAAAAAACTTAAAAAGAAATTGCAAAGGAATGTCGAGAATGACGAAATTCATGCAAATGCACAAACTCATTTTAACACTTTTTACACTTTATATTTAATTTAACACTATATATTTAATTGTTTTATTTTAAAATACATATTAATTAAACACTTTGTATTAATTTTGTTAAATGCACATCTTTAATTATTTTTCTTACTTAAATTTACATTAATTATTAATTTTAAGAACGGACGACGGACACTAAACCGACCGATGCAAACAAATGCGAAAAGAAAACTGATTGAAAGGTTATTGATGTAGGGTTGCCATAGGTATGTTTCATTTAAAGGGGGGGGGTTAATTATGACCAGGGAAACCAAAAATATGCAGTATCATGTTTTTTCCTGCGCTTTGTATTGATAAATGGGTAAAGTATTTACCCGTTTCAGAAGATTTTAAGAAATCTTGCGTCGATTTGTTAGGGCATATTTTAGCCTTAACACGGTGAGCCTCAGCGATGTTCAGGTTGAACTTTAGTGTCGACGAAAAGTGTAAGCGCAGTTCGATTTCTACATGAATAAATGTCACAAAACTGTTAACAGCAAAATCGTAGCTGATCGCATTCGCGAGATATCGCGAAATTAGTGTTTTTGTATTTTCTAAAATTTTGACAATGAAGTTTTTTAAATATCTTCAAAAACTGGGTATGCACTTTTAATTGTATTTATTTACATGTCACAACACAGTTAACAGCGAAATCATATCTTCTCAATTTCGCGAGAAATCGCGAAATTACTTTTTTGCTGTTTTTTTTTTGTTTTTATCTTCATATATGATTTTTTAAAATTTCATAAAAACATGGTATGCAGTTTTACTTGTGTGATCAAAGGTCACACAGCTGTTGACATCAAAATTGTAGGTGCTAAATTTCGCGAGATATCGCGTAATTATATATATATATTTTTTTATTATATTTTAAACCCGGTTCTTTAGAAATGATAAAAAAAAGTGGTAAGCAGTTTGATTTGAACATGCTGGAAGAAATTAAAACTGCCCCCAAAAAAATTATAGCTGCTCACTTTCGCGAGAAATAGCGAAAAACAGCTTTTTGGGGGTATTTATTGTTTTGATTAATAAAAGAAGTTTCTTTAACATTGTTGAAAAATACGAAATGCAGTTTGACTTGCTATTGATCAAAGGTCATAAGGCTGTTAACATTTAAATTCTAGCTGCTTAATTCTTCGAGATATCGCAAAAAAACTCGCTTATCTACTATTTATTCATTAATTTGTGTTATTTGTGGTCTGTAAAAACATATACTTCAATTAACGACAAAAATGTGGTATGCAGTTTGAATTCGAGGTTATTAGAGGTGACAAAACTGCAAGCATAAAAATTATAGACGATCAATTTCCCGAGAAATCGCAAAATTACTGTACGAGCTTTTATAATAAATTACTTTTTTTTCTTTGGTATCAAAAAAAAAAATTTAAGTAACGACAAGTATATGGTATGCAGTTTAAATTGCCCGTAACTGAAGGTGGTAAAACTGCTGAAATCTATATATTGAAGCTAATTTTCGCGAAAAATCGCGAAAAATTTTTCAATTTTTTTTTTCATTTATTTTGTATTGTAATATTAATATGCACTCTCTTTTTCTTCAAATAATTCATAGCCATTTATTAACTTTACGATTCCTTAAACAATTGACCACATAGGAATTTTGTGTTAGCAGTTCAATGTCTTTTTATCATGTACAAATAAAAATGCATACCACGTTTTTACACCATTTCAAAAGAACATGCAAAATTGAAAAATAAAAAAAAATAAAAAAATATATAAATAATTCCGCGAAATCATGCGACAGTGTACACCTACAACTTTGATGTCAAAACCCTTATGACCTTCGATCACGTACACATTAAAGTGCATATCAGCTTTCCACAACATTTGAAAAAAACCTAGAAAAAGTTGAAAAACAAAAATTGACAAAAAAAGTTATTTCGCGATTTCTCGCGAACTAAAGAAGATAGGATTTCGATGTTTACTGTTTTGTGACCTTAAAATAAGTACAATGAAAACTGTATACTCAGTTTTTGAAAATATTTAAAAAACTTCAATATCAAAATTTTTTAAAATACAAAATCACTAATTTCGCGATATCTCGCGAATGCGATCAGCTACGATTTCGCTGAAAACAGTTTTGTGACAACTAATCATGTAGAAATCGAACTGCATTTACACTTTTCGTCGACACTAAAGTTCAACCTGAACATCGCTGAGGCTCACCGTGTTAAGAGCATATTTTTATAGCATTTTTTTAATTTTTAGAGCACTTTTTCACTATTTAGAGCATTTTTTTAAGTTTTTAGAGCATTTTTTAATTTTTAGAGAATTTTTTTTTTTAGATTTTTTTATACTTATTTTTGAATTTTAAAATTTTTGTGGGATGTTCTTTTTTTTTAATTTTGTAAGTGGATTCAAATATGTTTTTTTTTAATAACGGCGTTCTGACGATTGATTACGCTTTGGCCTGTTCTTGCTTCATTAACCCATATTAACCCTCTAACTTCCCCACATAACGGTATTTTTTGGGTCTATTCTCTAAAAAAAAACCTCGCATAAGCGCATAAAACGTGTTTTTTCCCAGCAAAAACATGGTAATGAGTTGTGAAAAGTAATCATTACCAAGTACATTATTTATAATGAGTACCCATTACCATTAACATTATTTTAAGTCCAAAAGTAACTACTCCTCAGTAATATGTTATAAAAGCACCTCTAAGTAATAATATCTTCTTGCACTTGCAGTTTTTAACCTTTACAATTCAATTAACTTAAAAAGTACTTCAAAACTTAATAAAAATTACGCAATTTTTAATTTTTAGTAAAAACAAGTTAAATTTTAAAAGTTTTAATTAACTAATTATTTTACTTCTTATTGGTAATGGCTTTTTACTCCTTATTTGTAATCCGAGACAGTAACTACTTATTTATCTCCATACTCTCCACTAGTTATTTTTGTCTCACGCCCTTGTTAAAATAATTAGTGTTTCATTCAATAAGTAACTACTTATTAACATCTGTTTCGGATTACAAAACCCATTACTAGTAATGCCATTTTTTGCTGGGTTAGAGCATATTTTTGGTTTCCCTGATTATGACAAACTAAAATAACAAGAATTAAATATGTAACATATTAAATAGTTTAAAATGATAAGAGCTAGTCGAATTTTATATTAAAATAACTTTAAAAATTAAAAGCCGAAAGAAAAAATGCTTTAATTTTTTTTTTTGCACATTTAAAAAAAAATCGGCTATCGCTATTTAAAATTTGCAAAAAGTTACGTTTTGTTTCCTACGACTAAGAATTAAAATCTCAAAATTTCTTTTCCTTGACCATAAAGCTTAAGACAATCTTTCATTTAATCCTAATTTGATTAAAATCCGATTATTGTAACACCTGATGCCCTTCGATTAAAGTATTGAATGTTTTAAAAATTTCTACTAAAATGTTTATTTTTTAAAAAATTAAACATTAAAATGAAAATATTTCAATACATTATTTTGTTTTATTTATATTAGCATACTGACTTCGAAAATTAAAAAGTTTCTAAAATCGGTCTAGAGATTTTCGATATAATGCCATTTGAATTTGTCAAACAATCTTTAAAAATGGCGATTTTTTGATACGTTCAAGATTTAAAAAAAAAATCTCAATATTTTTTCCATTGACTATTTCAGAGAAATTGAGACAAACTTTCATTTAAACTTAATTTAAGAAAAATTAGTTCATTTTAACACTTGGCGGTCTTAAATAAAAATAAAGAGTTTTTGGTGAACTATTTTTTTAAAACAAAAACTTTTATCGAAGCGCGCCACGAGTTGAAATTATTGGATTTGGGTCAAATGGATTTTAAATAAAAGTTTGACTCAAGCCCCATGAATGGTAAATGGAAAACAAAAATTCAATTGACGGGCTTATTGTAAAAACTCGATAAGCAACATTTCATTTTATGGTGGTTTTGCCTTTAAACTTTTAAAATAATGTAGAAAATATAACTTTTCAGAGCTTTTATTCTCAATATACTTGAACGAAGGGTTAAAGCAAGACTTCTGCCAAAAATCTGTCAATGGAATATCAGCAGAAGGCGAAAAACACGAAAAAATTAAATGTTGCGTATAAAGTTCTTGCAGTAAGCCCTTCAATTGTTTCTTTAATTTCTTGACCGAAAAATCCGCCATTTTTTGCAAATTTCGAAAGCCATTTAACCGATTTAAATTTTTTTTCGTGTTCAAAGCATCAAATTACACTGTGCAACACGATTTTGTAAAATAAATAAAGTGTACCAACAGTAGAGCAAAACCCCCGATTAGTTTTGAAAACTTAGCTCGAGTTCGTTTTTTATGGCCAACTGAAGTTTTTCCATTTTTTCAAAGGCGTTTTAAATACGTCAAAAAAAAAAGTAATAAATCTAATTCTGAGGTGAATAATGTTAAGATAAGCGGTCAGTAAAATTTTATGGCGGTTCTTTTCTTAGAATATATTAATCCTCTATCTCCCATTTTTAGGAGTCATTTTGGTCCTTTTTTCAAATATCCTCATAAATAACCCATAAAACGTGTGTTTAAGTGGTTAAAATTTTCTACAAAAATTTTCTGCATCAAATTTTACTGGGGTTGTTAAAGATAAGCAAAATGTTTAAAAAAGGAAAATTTTTGGTCCCTCGAAGACCCCCAATTTGTTGCACAGTGTTATTAAATATAATGCATCGCAAAGCATTTTTTTATTTATTTTTTAAAAATCTAAAACTTTGATCGCTGGGCGAGCGTCACGGGCTAATTAAATCCGATGGGCGTTAAATTTGTACTACAAAATTTTAAGATCTAGTAGAAAAAAAAAATTGCCTGGATACTTGGGCAATGAATTAATGAAAAAATGCAACTTTAATGTTGGAGTTCGTAAGAAATTTTAAATTTTGAAAAGGGATAGCACAGAAAACAACGAATTGTTATATTGACTCCCATATTTGCGAATACAATTAATTTTTTCACTGAAAGTGCTCCTATACGAAAATTTGTAATATTAACAAACGTTCGTAAAAAAAAACCTTTTTTTCAACAAGGTCTAGTATCCCATAAAGTAAATATATTATTGATTAGTAATAGATTCTTAGACACTCTAGCGATGCGCGTCTGCCTGTCTGTTGAAATGACGAGTACGGCCAAAATACTTAACTTAACGTATGTAGTTGTTTTTGCTTCGAGAAGTTTGGTATTGCATGTGAGCAATATCGGTTTAGCAGTTCAAAAGTTATGAACATAAATGTAAGGACACCTCAAAAATTTTGGTACATTCTACATAACCTAAAATACAAAACGCTTTAATTTGGTAGCCGTTTGACAAAGTAACCCAGAATTGAATACCGAAAAATATTTAAAGAACTAGCTGGCCCGGTCCGCGTTGCTGGCCCAAATATTTATATGATCAGTGTTATATTTCGTCTCGCTTCAAATATATAGCCCAGCAAAAAATGTAATGAATTTCTAGGCTTAGAAAAATTTGTGGGCGTGGTTTTAAAGACCCGATTAGGCAGATAATCATCTTCAAATTATATTTTAGGAACTAAAAAAAATTACCATGTCTTCGACTTTGCGAACTGTACAAATTTAAAACTTCTTTAGTTTTACGATCAATACAAAAAATAAATTACGTATATCCTTCGTTCTTATCGTGAGCTATTGCCTTGTGTTCAAACAAACCTTTATAGTTTTCCCGAATTTTCCATTTTTCCGGGACACTTTTCTCATATATATTTCCTTAAAATAAACAATTATATGAACTATTACGAACATTTAAAACAAAAAAGTTAGCCAAATCGGTCCAGGCGTCGTCAAGTGATGCAAATTTTAAGGATATTGAAAAATAGGGGCTTTGAAGTGGGAGAGGACAATCATTATTTCCGTAAAATTTTTGCTTAGACTATAATGATCATTTAAGAAAATAATTACCAAATCAGGCCAGTCGAAAAAAGTGGGAGTGGACAATTTGTCTTACCATAAAAACCTTTACGATATGTCGAAATAAAAGTGTTCGTGAAAAATTTTTATTTCCGTTTAAACCTCAGTTGGACTATGACGAACTTTAAAAAAAAGAATTTAGTCAAATCGATCCAGCCGTTTTCCGATTTTAGACATATCGAAAAAAGAAGCGTAAAAGTGGGCGTGATTAATTTGTTTTCTAAAAAAACCTAAATCGAACATGTAAAAAAAGAATAAGACGAACATTTAAAAAAATATTATCCAAATCGGTCAGTTCTCAAGTGATGCGATTACCAACGAAATACATTTGATTTTCATTTATATTTTATTATTTTATATTTAATTTTTCTATAGAAAAAACTTTATATATATCGTAAATAAGAGTGGATGGGAAAACTTTTCTTACCGTAAAAGCCTTATTTGAATTTAACCAACTCGGTCCATCCATTCAAAAGTGGGCGTAGAAATAGAAAATTGTTCTTTCTGAAAAACCTTAGTTGGACTATAACGAACATTAACAACAAAATAAGACAAATTGATCCAGTTCCGTGATTTAAAATTTATATATCGGGAAAAGTGAGCGTAAAAGTAGGCTTGGAAAATTTTTCTTCCTTAAAAATCTTTTGCGGACTATAACCAAATCGGTCTAGCCCTTATAGTTCTTTCGATACATAGAAAAAAGTGGTCGTGGGAAATTTTACTTTCCGTAAAAAACTTAGTTGTATTATGACGAACATTTTTAACAAAAATTTGCAACTGTGGTAAATTTTTTTTTTTTCGTAAAAACCAAAGTTGGAATATGACGAAAATTCATTTAAAAAAAAATTAGTCAAAATCGATCTAGCCCTTCTAAGATTTAAGATAAATTGAAAAAGTGGGCGTGGTCGATTTTTATTTCAGTAAAAACTTAAGTTGGATTACTACGAACATTTTAATAAAAAAATTATCCAAATCGGTGCAGCCGTTTTCCGATTTTAGATAAACTGAGAAAAGTGGGCGTAAAAGTGGGCGTGGTCAATTTTTCTTTACGTAAAAACCTAAGTTGGACTATGACGAACATTTCAAACAAAAAATTGTCCAAATCGGTCCAGCCGTTCTCAATAGATGCGGTTACCAACGAACGACAATTGATTTTTATTTATATAGACTACAAACATCTTTTTATACCCCAAAAATTGTTTCGCGAAATTTGTTTTCCTGAAAATATTTTACTAGCTGGTCACCTGTCAGACGACTCCTGTAGACATTGTAGGGTACTTTAATTTTCAAATTTATATTTAAAGTTTTTGTCTTAGAAGCCAAACCAAGATATAAAAAAATGCATATACCAATTTAAAGATTTGTCGTTTTTCGTTTAGAGATGAATGAGATTTTGGATAAAAAAAATACTACAATACTACAAGAGTAGAAGAAGAAAAAATAATTTGGAAAAAAAAAATCATTCAAACCATATCAAATCTTCGTTTTACGGGTGGCATTCCTTGTAAAAATTTTTAGCAGCAACAACAATTTAGATGAACAAAACCAAAAAAGAAAGAAAAAAAAGTGAAACCTTGACGAGTTGAAGTTACAGTCAAAAGTACGTGAGACTAATTGATTTAATGCTAGTGACAAGGACTATGTACATTAGGGCGTGCCGTAAAATCTAAAATTTCGAATTTCGTGTAGTAATACCTGACGAACGATTGACACGGAAGAGATGATTGTGGAAAAATGTATAAAAAAATTTTGTGAGGACATCTTCAGTTAACAACCAGCGGTTAAAGTTTGAAAAAATTAAGATTTTTGACTAAAATTTATGTCCGATTTTTTTAACCACCGATGCTGATCAGAGTTTTTAGATCAAAATCTTATATTTATATATTTTTTTTAATATTTTTCACATAACATACTTAACATTTTCCAACTTACCTATTTGATTAAAAAATATTTCATAATTCTTAAACTTTTTCCCGGATTC
The DNA here is from genome assembly GCA_963921195.1 of Pegoplata infirma. Classification (NCBI taxonomy): domain Eukaryota; kingdom Metazoa; phylum Arthropoda; class Insecta; order Diptera; family Anthomyiidae; genus Pegoplata; species Pegoplata infirma. The sequence continues at coordinate 196,803,885 of OY992539.1, forward strand.
GGCTAAAAAATTTGTACATAAATTTTGGTCGAAAAACGTAATTTGTTCAAACTTAGACCGCTGGTTGCCGACAGATGATGCCATCCCGAGTAAAAATTTTCTGATATAATCACATATAATTTGATATAATCTAATATTTATATAAATTTATATAAAATTATATCTATCACCTTAATAACGTTGATCTACTTTATATGGTTAGATATTGCTCCATATATGATTAGATAAGAATATTGTTTTTTTCCATCAAATTGTATAAAAATAGATATTATAAGATCAATTTGATATTATTATGTTTTGATATAATCATATATTTTGTAATATAATTATATATAAATTTTACTTTCATTCCCGAGTAAAAAAGATTTGATATAACCATATATGTTAATATATAATTATTTATACTTATATATGGTTATGCATGAACTTTGATATGGACATATAAGTTTATATATAGCATTGTATTTTTCCTTACTTTTTAATATGATAACATACATATTCATATCTAGTTATATACCGATCTATATGAAATTAGATATGACATATAAGGTCAGGAATTTTTAGATATAACAGATAAAAAGATATATGATTTTATTTATAATTATATCCCAAAAAAAATTTTAAAATTTTCTAAGTCCCGGACAATAAAAAAAAATTTTCAAGTCCTAAAAAATTTTATGAAAATTCGCGGACACAAATTTTTTTTGCCAATTTTTTTGGAGTAAAAAAATCATTGAAAATATTTTTACACTCAAAATAATTACCCGAGTAAAAAAGAGTTATGTATAGCCGTGACAAATTAGATCCCAAATATGGTGGACACAATTGTTTCAAATATTATCTTCGGTTATCCTACAAGATCTGAGCAGATAGTCTTATATATAATATGATACGTAAAATGGGTCTATCTGGTTTTATCAGTTTGATCCGGACTGATACAATATAAAATAAATTGAGACTATAAGACATAAATATATATGGTTAGATTTTGCTCTACACAAAGAACATATTTGTGTATACAACATTATATAAAGTGCATATGATTATATAAAATGTTATCCAACTTATATGACGTTATAAGGAGCAATATATGATCAGTTATAATGGTTTTAAATTATATTTAATCGTATCAGTTTTCTCCAACTGATATAATTATATAGACCCAATTCACGTATCACATTATATATAAGGTTATCCCGCTAGATCATAAAATATACCCGTAGATAATTATTAAAGTAATTGTATCCGCCATATTTGGGATATAATTAGTCATGAACTTTTTTTCTTTTTTTACTAGGGTACTCTGTTTAATACTCTGCAAAGTGACTGTAATCTCAATTTGACAGATATTTGACAAAGTTATCTGCCGAAATACAGATTTTGAAAAAATACTTTGTATTTTCTTGTGACCGAAAAACTAAGTTTTATCTGTAATTTTAATTTTTACTTTGTAATCTTTATTTTACAGATAATAAACAGAGTTTTTTGTTAAAATACAGATTTTTGAAAAATAATCTCGTATCCAAAATACTTATTGCTCTGTAATACAGTTGTTTCCAAATAAAAATCTCTTTAAAAAACTTCCAAATATGTCAACCCCTCTTTAAAAAGCTACTTAAATTACAATTAAAGCTGGTAAATTTTACGAGGATGTGTTGTAAATTGGAGGTTTTTTAATTTTCACAAAAATAAAAGTAAATTTAAAATTTGTAATCATTAAAGCGGGCAAATGTATTCGATGGCATTTCCCAATTGTCAACACTACTTATATTACACATTAAGGAACGAGAAATTAATCGGGAATCAAATAGTGAACGTTGTGTAAAAGCCATATCAAACGCATCAAAAAAAATTATTTAGGAAAGTCAAGGCAATCATAAACGATTTATTTTAAATTTTGTAAAAGTGTTTATTAGAATGAATCCGCTCAAATGTGGCACTGGAAATGAGAAATTTATGAAAAAAAAAACATGAGAACATCTAGCGAGCGTAGAAATAATTTCTACAAAGTTAAACATTCTCGTGCGAAACATTTCAGCGGGCGCATTTAAGTGATGGCAGTTGCCTTTATTTTGTGTTATTACTTAGCCATGCTTCTTGCACATTACAATCGAAGAAAATTAATAACAATTCTTATAGTTGACACTTAAAAAGTGAATTTAAACAAGAAATTAAAAAATAACGATTCGCGTGTGCACCATTAAAGTGGGAAATGCATTAATTTAAGCTCATTTAAATTTTATTTTTTTCTATAAGTTTATGAAAGTGCTAATATTTGTTACTTTATAAAAACCTCGGTAAAAATCTACCGCTTAAATGCATCACTACATATGTGAGCTTTAATAATTTAAAAAAATCGTAATGCGTAAAAGAATAAATTTTATTGGCTTGTTACTGTTAATGTTTTTGAATCAGAGAAGTTCTGGAATTAATACACGCAAAGTTAAACAAAATTAAAAACGCCGTTAGAATGACAACTTTAAGTAGTTTTCTTTATTATAAATATTTATGTTATTTTTGTTCCCAATTATTTCATGTGTTCAAGTTTGAAATCAAATAAATTTTAACAAAAAGTTAGTAAATTTTCAGAAGTTTTTTTTAAAAACTTTTGTTCTCATATAAACATTTTACAGATTATTCTGTAAACTAACAGTTTTTTTATCGAAATATTTTTTATAAATATATGTAAATTTACAGAGTATTTCTCTATAAAATTGTGATCCCATTTTACTAATATTTTACTAGAAAGTATGTAATTTTACAGTTTTTTAACTGTCCAAACCATTTTACAGAGTTTTCTTCGTAAAATAACAAAAAATCTTGCTGGTTGGAAATCTCTGGTATTTTCTGCTGGCTCAGCAGAGTATGTCTGTAATTTAACATAGTGATTATTTTGAGTGTAAGAGATATTTTATGTTTTTAAAAAATTTTTAAGTTCCGAAAAAATGTTTTTAAATGTTTCACAAATGAAAAAATTAAACTATTTCATCTTCTTCTTGAACGCAGCACTGATGCCAACTATTCTTCAAACAGAAAGTCGCTAAATCCTACTAAAAAAATCACTAGAAAAGTGATTTTCGATTGAAAATAGCTATTTTGACAACAGCAGAATATAATAACAACAGCTGTTTGAAAACTCACAATAAAAACGAAAAAAAGACGCTCACGCTTTGTAGCATAAAATCATAGCATTTATACTACCCTTGCAAAAATTCTATCAAGAGCGAATACCGCTAATGTATCCAATCTGATAAAATAATTTCTAATTTCACGTTTAAAATTTCAAAAAATTTTACCACATTTCATCTAATAATATAAATATTTATCTAAATTTAACAGATAAGATATGATTTAATACAATTGGATAGACCCATTTTTGGGATCAAACTTAATAAAATTTGATATTATTTTATCAAAAATAATAGAATTTGATATAATCGTATAATATTCGATCCGCCAATTTTCGGATCAAAATTAATATGGATTTACATAAAAGCATATCTGTTCATATAAAATTAAATATTGCGTCATATAACTTTTTTTTACTCGGGTTTGATCCCAAAAATGGAGGATCCAAAAATATATAATTACATCTTATTTGATAAAATTTGATATTATTAGACATAATTAGATCCCAAAAATGTAACGGTAAATTTCATCTAATTTTATATTGAAGATCAAATAAGATCTTATAAGATATAATTATACATTATTATATCTTATTATATCTATTTTAGATAATATCAGGTTAGATAATATTTAACGTTCCATTTCTACTATCTATTATATCTAATAACATCAAATTTCATATAATAAAATATAATCATATATTTTTGGATACTCCATTTTTGGGATTTTTTTTAGTCGGGTAGATTTGACCAAATCCCGGATACAATTGTAACAATTTTTAGAATTTTTGAACTTTAGTAGAACAATTAGATATTGTTTGACACAACCAAGAAAATTCGAAAGTTAAGATTTAAAGGGACGCCCTAGTGTACATAAACGTGTTTAGTGAAAAATTCTATGTATGAGTTTGTATTTAAGAGAGTATGTGTGCAAGTAAGGTTAATTAATTTTATTTTATTGTGACGTTGAAGTATCACAAGAAAATAGGATTTTGTGGTTATGGTGCTAAAGATTCAATAATACCTACCAATCTCTCATCTATCCACACAATAAAAATTAAATATATGTATGAAATACAATAAACATTTATATCTACACAAGCAGGATAGCAGGGAAGACAGGCATGGAATTGGTAATGGAAGTAAATTATATGTATTTAATTTGAAAGGTTTTTTTATGAAAGAGACGTTACGATAGTTAACAAAATGTTAAAGCATTAAAAATTTAATTTAAATAATTATATTTTAATAGAAACTCATAAAACTAAGTCTAACACCTTATGATATTTTAAGGTGTAATGGACTTCTTAGGCCAACAAATTCTGTCTGAATTTGGGACGGGTTTAGTCTGAAAATGCGTTCGGACACTATCAATAAAGAGGATGCTAGATGTAGCACTCAAAGTAATAACAATACTATAATCCACGCTTGGACATAGAAAGACTTAAAAACTAATTTCGATTACTAAATTTGTAAATTCAATTATTTTAGTATTTGAAAGAAAGTTGTTGCTTTAATTACTAAAGTAATAGTTAAATAATTGAATTATTATTATTTATTAAATTTTCGACGATTTGGAAAATGAAATAATTTGTAGACATTTTTTAGAAAATTATTTAAAAATATTTCTAACAAGAGAATTCTCCCTTGTGTCACCCTCCAATCTTCATGAAATTTGTTGTTAAGAACGAAAATTAATTCGACACATATTTTTTTTTAGCGGCCCAAACTTATTTTTAGGGAGGGTAGATTTGTATGGGAGGAAATTGAGTTTTTTCAGTTTTTTACGATTTACGCTTATTTAGACAATATCAATATAGGCATGTATGGTATCAGATTAAAGGTATTAAAAATACCGTGGTGCTAACAACATGCCAAAGAAGTTAACATTGTTCGAATTATTAACAAAAATGCCCTAAAATTTCGGTATTTTACACAATATGACGAAAAGTTGTGCATGTTTGGAAACGTTCTTAGCACACGTAGATAGGTTTTCCAAAGACCTTTCATTTGGTATGACTAGGTTTCTATGCATAATATAGGAAATAAACGAAAAAAAAAAACTGAAAAATGGCCTTGTCTTCCCCCCTTCTTTTTACCCCCTAAATATGAATTTGGGACGCTAAAAAAATACGGGTCCCTTTATTTTTTCTGATCTACAAAATAAAACCAATTCCATAAAGATCCGCGGGTGACACTAGGGAGACTTCCCTTGTAAGTGTATTGTAATGATATACTAGAATAATTTAATTTGTTCTTTGTTTACAAAAAATTGGTGGTCAAAAGAATTGCAGGTCAAAAAATGCGGATTTCTTCTAATATATTTTAAAAACCTAATTATAATTATACCCTACACCACTCTGTGGTACAGGGTATAATGAGTTTGTGCTGATGTTTGGTCCTAGACCTACCTTCAAGTATACCGATCGACTCAGAATTACACAGAAAAAAATAAAAAAAATATTTGAGTAAATTTTTAATACTATTGAGTAAAAAATTACTCAATTTTGCACCAGTAAACGATTTAATAGTATTGAGTAAATTTTTAATAAAAATTTTTTAAATGTTTGAAAAAAAATTTGAGTAAATTTTTAATTGACACAATTAAACATTTACTCAAATCTTAAATATTTATTCTTTTAAAAGTTAAAAAAAGTTTTAAATTTTTTTACAAAAACAAACAAAAAACTTGTTTTTTTTTTCAAACTATACCAAACATATTTATGTCTCAAAAACATAGGAAAATTTTATAAAGACGATTACAAACTTTCATATACATACACAAAAAACTATAAACTAAACGAGAATTCAAAAAACTATGAGAGTTTAAAAAAAAAAATAAAAAAAATATTAAATTTTTATTAAATTATTTACTTAAATTGTTCTTAAAATTTTTGAGTAAATTTTTAATTGCGTCAATTAAAAAATTACTAAATTTTTGTTTTTAAATTTAAACAAGTGATTACTCAAATTTGTTTCCTTCATATTTTTTTCTGTGTACTTTTTGAGTCGATTTAGCGATGTCCGTCCGTCTGTCCGCCCGTCTGTCCGTCCGTCTGTCCATCTATCGGTTTAAGCACGATACAGGTCGCATTTTTTCATCAATTGACTTGAAATTTGAAACTTAAGCATCTTTTGGTCCAAGGACGAAGCTATTGAAATTAGAGAAAATCGGTCCATGTTAAGACCTAGCCCCCATACAAACGCCCCTTTGGATTCGGCTAATATGACTTTATAACCGTATTAAAATAGATATCGTGTTTAAATTCCGCAGGTAATAAAATTTTATATGCACAAATCACCATTCCAAATTTCAAAGGAATCGGGTCAGTCCTTCTGGTAGTCCCCATACAAACCACCTTCCCGATATTCACATAATTCCCTCAAAATTCATAAAAATGGAAATATTTGATAAAAATTTTATTCTTAAGTGTTAAACGTGTACTTCAGTAACCAAATCAAATCGGAATATAATTGGACCATTTTTGGACTTAGTCCCCCATATAAAAATTTCGACCGATATTCAGTTAAATTGGTTTATTGACAAAAAATAAACCAATTCCACTAAAATTTGATCTGTGTGTGTTTTCTGCACTGAATAAAGATCTAACAAAAGACAGATACAATCGGTCCATGTTTGGACTTGGGACCCATTTCCCGGAAAACACTGCTGTAGGGTATCATATGGTCGGTCTTGACCGACAATAACTTTCTTATTTGTTTTTTGTTAAGGTTGTTGAAAAAACTAATTGATTACTAAATTAAAACTATTGGACTATTTATTAAATTTTTAATGTTTAAACTTAGAAAAAATCGACTTAGAAATACTATTAATAAACAAATTTCTGAAAAATATATATCAATAATTTCATTTTTTTAATTGTTTACTCAATCTGGATGCTATCAAGCTTAAATTACAGTTATACTCTTTTGATAGTAATAACGGTTAGTATTACACAGAAAAAAATATGGAGGAAACAAATTTGAGTAATCACTTGTTTAAATTTAAGAACAAAAATTGAGTAATTTTTTAATTGACGCAATAACAAATTTACTTAAAAATTTTAAAAACAATTTAAGTAAATAATTTAACAGTTTTTTTTTTTTTAACTCTCATAGTTTTTTGCATTCTCGTTTAGTTTATAGTTTTTTGTGTATGTATATGAAAGATTGTAATCGTCTTTATAAACTTTTCCTATGTTTTTGAGACATGAAAAGGTTTGGTAAAGTTTGAAAAGACAATTTTTTTTTTAAACATTTAAATCTTTTTTAAAAAATAAATAGATAAATTTTGAGTAAAATTTTAATTGTGTCAATTAAAAATTTACTCAAATTTTTTTTTCAAACGTTGAATAAATTTTTATTAAAAATTTACTCAATACTATTAAACCGTGCAAAATTGAGAAATTTTTTACTCAATAGTATTAAAAATTTACTCAAATATTTTTTTTATTTTTTTCTGCGTATACTTAAGTAGAGTTCCAAAAAAATATATTTTTTTTTTGGTGTGACCCAAATTAGTTTTAAAACCATCTAAGGCCATTTATTTAAAAAACCCCTATCCTCTACTACATTACCCAATAAATAGACCCTAAAATATTCCCACAAAATTTTCTAATAAATCTACTACGAAAAAAAATTATGCAAGCTCATCTTTACAATAAAAAACCTCATTTCAAAGTCTTCTTTCTAAATCAATATTATCATTAATATTAAAAAAAATCATCTCATATGCAAATTAGATACTTGAGATGTCAAATCAATGATAAAATACTAAAAACCAAACCAGGCATAAGTAGAGGCAAACATAAATATAAAAGGTTTTTTCTAAAAAAAAATACTCCACCGAACACAAACCACAATAAATACAGTCTGAATGGATGGATGAAAACAAGGCTTAAAAATAGAGGAAACAAACTGTTAATACCTTATGGTTTATTTAACTGCATATTTAAAGATTGAGATCGCTACTACCGTTTTTTTGGGGGGGTTTATACAATTTAAAATAAGGGGACCAACTTAGCTAACGGAAAAAAATGTGACTTTCTATAGAAAAAATATCTCAGAATCTGAAACTTTTTCTATAGAAAAAATATCTCAGAATCTGAGACTTTTTCTATAGGAAAAATGTCTCAGAATCTGAGACTTTTTCTATAGGAAAAATGTCTCAGAATCTGAGACTTTTTAAGAAAAATGTCTCAGAATCTGATACTTTTTCTATAAGAAAAATGTCTCAGAATCTGAGACTTTTTCTATAAGAAAAATGTCTCAGAATCTGAGACTTTTTCTATAAGAAAAATGTCTCAGAATCTGACTCTTTTTCTATAGGAAAAATGTCCCAGAATCTGAGACTTTTTCTATAGGAAAAATGTCTCAGAATCTGAGACTTTTTCTATAGGAAAAATGTATCAGAATCTGAGACTTTTTCTATAGGAAAAATGTTTCAGAATCTGAAACTTTTTCTATAGGAAAAATTAATCATAATCTGAGACTTTTTCTATATGAAAAATGTATCATAATCTGAGACTTTTTCTATAGGAAACATGTCTCATAATCTGAGACTTTTTCTATAGGAAAAATGTCTCAGAATCTGAGATTTTTTCTATAGGAAAAATGTCTCAGAATTTGAGATTTTTTCTATAGGAAAAATGTCTCAGAATCTGAGACTTTTTCTATAGGAAAAATGTCTCATAATCTGAGACTTTTTCTATAGGAAAAATGTCTCATAATCTGAGACTTTTTCTATAGGAAAAATGTCTCAGAATCTGGGATTTTTTCTATAAGAAAACTGTCTTATAATCTGAGATTTTTCCTATAAGAAAACTGTCTTATAATCTGAGACATTATCTATATGAAAAATCTCTCAGAATCTGAGAATTTTTGTATAGGAAAAATATCTCAGAATCTGAGACTTTTTCTATAGGAAAAATGTCTCAGAATCTGAGACTTTTTCTATAGGAAAAATGTCTCAGAGTCTGAGACTTTTTCTATAGGAAAAATGTCTCAGAATCTGAGACTTTTTCTATAGGAAAAATGTCTTAGAATCGGATACTTTTTCTATAGGAAAAATGTCCCAGAATCTGAGACTTTTTCTGTAGGAAAAATGTCTCAGAATCTGAGACTTTTTCTATAGAAAAATGTCTCAGAATCTGAGACTTTTTCTATGTTTCAGAATCTAAAACGTTTTCTATAGGAAAATCATCTCAGAATCTAAAACTTTTTCTATAGGATAAACAGTTTTTAAAGGAAAAAATTGGTTAGGATTTGTTGCGTACTTTATGGGAAAAATATTTTAAAAAAATCTAAAAAAGAGATCTTGCGCTACAGATGTTGGGTTTTAAACATAAAAATTATTTACTATCCAAATTGGTTGGCAAAAGATGTTGGTCGAATCTGAGACTTTTTCTATAGGAAAAATGTCCCAGAATCTGAGACTTTTTCTATAGGAAAAATGTCTCAGAATCTGAGACTTTTTCTATAGGAAAAATGTCTCAGAATCTGAGACTTTTTCTATAGGAAAAATGTTTCAGAATCTGAAACTTTTTCTATAGGAAAAATTAATCATAATCTGAGACTTTTTCTATATGAAAAATGTCTCATAATCTGAGACATGTCTCATAATCTGAGACTTTTTCTATAGGAAAAATGTCTCAGAATCTGAGATTTTTTCTATAGGAAAAATGTCTCAGAATCTGAGATTTTTTCTATAGGAAAAATGTCTCAGAATCTGAGACTTTTTCTATAGGAAAAATGTCTCATAATCTGAGACTTTTTCTATAGGAAAAATGTCTCATAATCTGAGACTTTTTCTATAGGAAAAATGTCTCAGAATCTGAGATTTTTTCTATAAGAAAACTGTCTTATAATCTGAGATTTTTTCTATAAGAAAACAGTCTTATACTCTGAGACATTATCTATATGAAAAATCTCTCAGAATCTGAGAATTTTTGTATAGAAAAAATGTCTCAGAATCTGAGACTTTTTCTATAGAAAAAATGTCTCAGAATCTGAGACTTTTTCTATAGAAAAATGTCTCAGAATCTGAGACTTTTTCTATAGAAAAAATGTCTCAGAATCTGAGACTTTTTCTATAGAAAAAATGTCTCAGAATCTGAGACTTTTTCTATAGAAAAAATGTCTCAGAATCTGAGACTTTTTCTATAGAAAAAATGTCTCAGAACCTGAGACTTTTTCTATAGAAAAAATGTCTCAGAATCTGAGACTTTTTCTATAGAAAAAATGTCTCAGAATCTGAGACTTTTTCTATAGAAAAAATGTCTCAGAATCTGAGACTTTTTCTATAGAAAAAATGTCTCAGAATCTGAGACAACAAATAATATAACCCATACCAAATTTAGCTTTAAACGTTTATATGTTGCCGAGTTCACGCATATTGTGTTTTAGGGTTGTATGAAGACACTAAAATTTTTATGGTGTCCTTACATTTTTACTCATGACTTTTTAACCACTCAACCGATTTCGCTAATTTTTACATACAAACAAATTACATTTATAACAACTGATAAAACATTTAAATCAGATTCCCTTGCATTAAACTTTTGCTAAAAAAGTGATTTCAACAGACAGATCGAAAGACGAAATCAAGCTAGATCGAGCAAACGAATAGACAAGGTTATAAAAATATTTAACCATCTAAGGTTTTTTAAAGAATCATATCCCTAAATTAAACTTTTTTCCATTAGAAAAATATCTTAGAAACTGTAAACTTTTCTTTAAAATTACAGTTGGTCATGTTATTACCTTCCCAAATCTTCTCTCATCCATAGAAATATTATAAAAATAAAAAACAAGAACTCATGGCAAAATATTGAAAAAATAAATAAAAATATAAACAATTCATTCAATCCCAACATATTAAAAGACAACAATTGGAGTGCATCCATTTGATGTCAAAACAGAAGATCAACAGTGCAGACGGACATTCAAAATTTTTTATTTATTTTTTTGTTGGTTAAAGAAAATATTTTAACAAGACAAAATGTTTTTTTTTTGTTTTTCTTAAGAAAACAAAAAGCCCAAAAACAAAATATGCAAGATAGTAGCATAAAAGGCAGTCAATAAGTTGCAATGACAGTAGTTTAACGTGGTTTAACAATACAGTTTTTTTTTTTTGGTATGAACCACTTTAAAAAAAATCGTGACTTTATGATATGCAACGCATAATTTTTCTTTAGACTTATCTTCAATTATTTATTTTTATTATTAAAAGGAGTTTTTGTTTTTGAAGTTCAAAATACATCTTGACAAGGTGTGTGGCAAAAGAAGCAGATGTAAATATAGGGGAAAAGTAAGTACTTTATTTCCACTTTTAATTAAGCAATTATCGAAATTGAAATTTTAGAAAGTAAAAGTGTGTTAAAAACTTTATTAAATTTAGAAAAAAAAATTAAGATAACATTTATTTTTAAGAATTCTATATTCGACTGTGCCGAATCAAAAAATATACTCTACAATCAATTCCTTAGATTATTAAATAATTTTTCATAATTGCACAATTTTTTTATTTATTTTAAATTTATTTAAAAGTAGCAAACCCCCTGTATACTTCGAAGTGCAATGGCTTAGGTAGTCATATTTACTCTTAAAATTTTAAATTTCGGATATGTCCTTCTCTTGGATGTTAATTCTGCTAGAGGATCCTTCAAGTTTAATTTTGACATTCTATGGTTTCTAGTTCAATAGTTATGAAGAAAAGTACCAACGTCCCCTTTTACCCCTTTTAGTTTTCTTTAAATCAAAATTTCAAGTTTTTAAGAGCGTTTTTTTTTTGAAATTTAAAAGTGCCAAAGTACAATTTAAATTTTTTACCCTATTGAACTTCTTAGAATAAACTTGCAAATGTTTCCCCATACACATTATACACTCAAATATAGGGGTGTCCACTAAACTGGCCATAACTCATGAACCAATACACATAAAACGACCGTACATACATAAAAACCTTGGCATTGACCTCACCTTTCATGGGAAATTTCCAGAAACAAAATCCGTTCAACCACTACAGAGAACACACATTACAGACACAAATCAACTTATTTATATATTTTGTGCACTAAAATGCAAATAATTCATGAACTAATACTTAAACAAATACCGTATATTAGAGCGTCCCGTCAAATCTAAACTTTCGAATATCGTGTCGTAATACCTGCCGAACGATGGCCACGAAAGAGCTGATTGTGGGAATGTGTATTTATGAAAAAAAAATTTCGAGGGCATCTCCAGTCGGCAAAGTTGAGAAAAACTACCTTTTTTTGACCGAAATTCATGTCGAAATTTTTTGTCCAAATCCGGCTTAAAATAGTAATTTTTGCGTACTTTATGAAAAAAAAATATTTATAAAAATTTAATAAAAGCGATTTTAGTCCACAGATGCTGATTTTTGAACATAAAAATTATTTTTCTTCGAAATTGTTTCCAAAAGTTCGAAAATGATAAGTATGTTATCTAAAAAATATTAAAAAAATATAAAAACGTGATTTTGATCCATAGATCCTGAACAGCATTTTATGACCAAAATCGTGTTTTTATGTTTTTATACCCCCACTTAGTGATAGAGGGTATATATAAGTTTGTCATTCCGTTTGTAACTTGTCGAAATATCGGTCTAAGACCGAATGTGAACTATAAGCAAGCATGAAGTTAGGAAAAATTTACTCAACTTGTGGAAAAAACTATCTCAAATTAAAGAAGATAAATATGATGAAATAATTGGTAGTAAATTACGTCCTAAAACTGAATTTTTTGAACTAAATTTTGTTTTAAGAAATATGTCTTAAAAATAAAGATTTTTTTTTTTCAATTATTTAGGGAAAATTTCTTTGGCAGTAAGAATTTCTTCCATGTTTTAGGGAATTCCATTTAAGGAAAATTATGGCCTATTTAATAGTCCATGAACTAAAATTTTTTCCTAAAAGTTAGGAAAATTTCCCAAATTTTAGTTAAATTTAACTAAATTGTGGGAAAATTTATAAACTATTTTGAAGAAAATTTTTCCAAAGTTTAAGTTAATTCTTTTTTTTTTTTGAGTGTATAGACGTATTTTTTCATGGGAAGTTTGATCAAACACATTACAAACACAACTTAACTTTTATATATACATTTTCTGATTTTTTTACCTTATTTGTCGGATTTATTTGATTTTTCCTTTATTTTTTCGACTTTTTTTTAAATTTACCGATTTCTTTATTTAATTTTTTTCTCTGAATTTCCTACGTTTTCTAGAATTTTTCTAAATTTTGTCCCTTATTGTTTTTAAATTTTCCAGCATTTGCTTGATTTCGAAATATTGGTGCTAGACAGACCTTCAAGCGTACGGATCGACTTTGAGTCGATTATTTTTGTAACCGATTTTTCTGAAATTTGAAACTAAAGCTTCTTTTGCCCCAAGGACGAAGCCTATTAAAATTGGAAAAATCAATCTGTGTGTTGTCCTAGCCTGCATATAAACGTATCCTTGAAATATGGGTCAAAGACCCTAACAACGTAGTTTGTTGCCTTTGGCAGGTAAATATATTTCATATTCAGAAATCATCATTGAAGATCACCATTAAGAGAGACCATTGAAAGAGACCATTAAAAGAAATCGGACCGGTCCTTCTTGTACGTTCTCCCGATTATCACTAAAAATTCATAAAAATTTAATATTTTTTGTTAAAATTTTATTTGTAGGTGTTAAACGTGGACTTTGGTGATCTAAATAAATCTGATTATAATAGGGGCATTTCTGGTTTTAGTCCCCGTATAAAAATTTTCCCCGATATTCAGTTACCTATACAGTTAAACTGGTCTTTTGCCAAAAAAACCAAGCATATTTTACTTAAATTTCGTTTGTTTGTTTTTACACTAAATAAAGATCTTACAAGAGATAGGTCCAATCGTATCGAATTTTGGACTTTGGACCCATTTTCGGAAATATATGTTCGGTCTTAATCGGAAAAAAAATTTATTCAGTTTGTAACTTATTGTAACCTAACGTAACTTATCGAAATATCGTTCTGGAATCCTACAATCAATTATCGATTGTATGACATTCTAGCAGTCTCCGTCCGTCTGTCTGCGATCACGGCCATAATATTTGACAGATGTGACTGAAACGTAAAATATGTAACTGTTATTTCCCCGCGAAGGTTGGTAATGTATAAAGAAATATCTGTTCAGCGGTTAAAAAAGTTAAGAACGAAGGTTTAAGGACACCAAGCAAATTTTTCAACATAACCTAAAAATACAAAATACTTTAATTCGGCTGCTGGTTGACATATTTGAATATAATTGAACACCAAATGGTATTTAATTAAGCAAGTAAAAACATATTTTTAAAAAAAACGCGGATTTTTTTTTAACAAATTTTTTTTGGCGAAAAATATTTTCACATTTTTCCCCCCAAATGTAATTTTTGTTTAAAAAAAAGTTTTTTGCAATATTTTTTTTCAAATTGTGGACGGTATCAATACATTCGAAAAGGCCGAATTTAACTTTTTTACTTGTTTAAACTACTTTCAGTTTGGAATTTTTCAATGAATTCAAAATTATTTTAAATTAATTTCCCATCTTCTGCAAACCTTTTATTCAATTTTGTTAACGTTCACCCCACCACGAAACCACAGACTAAATACAGACTCGACAGTAGAGATTTATAAGAAAAAATGGGGAAAAACTAAGCGATTTTAGGACAAAACACTGCGGTTTTTAGTCCGTTTTACGCTAACATGACAACACTTTCTACGACTTAGGAGTGAGTGAAACAACAAAAACCGATCTGGCATCCATTTTTCTAATGGCGCGTTATATCAGTTTTCTCTTTCTAACCTAATTCGTAGAATAATTTGAAAATATTAACCATATGGTTCAGACCTACTTTTTTGACACCTGTCACTTATGTCGAGTCTGTATTAGTCTGTGACGAAACTATAAAAATATTATAACAACATTGAAGTTTTTATAGTTTTTAAACTATTTCTGATAATGAAAACTCTATATAAAGAAATCAATCAGCAAAAATAAATGCATATTACAAATTCGGCATCAAAAAATATAAAATATTGTTCGTTTGTATCACACGTTTGAACAATAAATGTTCTTGAAGCTATAAAAACTTTTATCTTTACAATTTCAATCATCTATGATTGGGTTGATTTCTTTTTTTTGGAAAAATGTTGGAAGTAAAGATGGTGTCAATGAATCCTTTATTGAATGATTGATTTTAAAATAATCACTTAAGTGAAAATTTTGATGAGAGATTCCTTGTTAGATATTTTGCGTTAAAAAAAAATCTCGGAAACGAAAGAAATTTTGTAAAGAAAAAATATTGTTGAAAACTCATTCGATATCAGATTTGTATACCCTGCTTTTAGTTGTAGAGAAACCCCATAGTGTCTAAAATATCGTCCTTAGGTACTAGTACGATTCCTTTCCAAAAACTGCTTCCAGTTCAGCAAAATTTCTGCTGGGATGCTACTTGTAGTAAAGGGTTTTAGTTTTGCTAAAGAGTCTTGACAATGACTCTTGATACAAACAACTTTTTATGGAAAATTGCAATTTGAACTGCCAATTTGGATTTTCTGAATTTTAAATAGAACAAATGTAATTAAGAACTTACATTTGTTCTGTTAAAAAAGTTTTAATTTAGGATTTTGAATTTCAATTATGCTTTTCTGAATTTTAAAATGGTTTTTTTGGATGTCTTATTGGAAAAGGTAAAGTAAAATGTTAAAGTTGTGGGAAAACCATCTCTTTTTTAAAATTTTCTTACAATGTTGAATGGCGCCCATATTTTTTGACCTTACTGTACATTTAATATGGCTGTTTTTATTTTTTAAGTACTACACATATTATCTTAAGTAGATTTTATGGTATTTCCTCAAGTATATAATTTTTACATGATTTTTATGGCTTTTCTTGATATGGTTAAGTTTGTGGTATTATTAGGTATTGGCGTTTTAAAATTTTACAAATATTGATTACTCATACCATTTTAACTGAAAAATGCAGGACGAAGGCTTGTGCAAATTTTATAAAATTTGGTGCGCTAAACACAAATATCGGAAAAAAAATCTGTCGAACGGTTTTCGAGAAAAATTTTGCGGTTTTCTGCTACATTCAAGAAATCATTTAAAAATATATCAAAATTTCTTACTCTTGACCCCTTCACTGAGCTTGAGATAAACTTACATTCAAACTACATTTAGCCAAATCCGATAATTTTTACCCGGGGCGCACTTGATCAAAATTTCATATCTGTGGATTTTTTAAATATTACATTATTTATAATAATTTCAGCATACTGAATATCAAAATTTCTGAAATTGGTCGAGTGGTTTTCGAGATATCGTCATTTGAAATTTGCAAAAAAGATCGGGTTCAAGAAAAAACAATCTCAAAATTTCTTTCCAAATCAAAACATTTCAACATTTTAACACCCTTCGATCAAAGTTTGGATACTTTGGTGAAATTTGCTTAAACATTTAAAAAAGTTAAATTTGGTATTTCTGAATATATTCATACCCTCCACAACGTTAAAAAAGATAAATGCAAAAAACTTTATTTTAAAAAGAAATTACTTTTAATAAAAAAAAAATTTAAAAAAAAAAATTGCGCAAAAAAAAAATTTTTGTAAAAAAAATCCGCGATTTTTTTCTTTTTTTGTAAAAAAATATGTTCGTACTTGTTTAAATACTATTCAGTGTTCAATTCTGTTCACATATGTCAACCAGCAGCTGATATAAAGCATTTTGTATTTTTAGGTTATGTTGAATGCACCAAAGTTTTCGAGGTGTCCTTACATTTTCGTTCATAACTTTTGAACGGCGAAAACGATATTGCTGAAATGCAATACCGAACTTCTCGGGGCAACAATAAGTAAATATGCCACGTTTGAGTAATATCCGTTTAATATTTTAACCGTGAGCGCCATTTTCACAGACAGATCGACGGTTCAGACGGACATCGCCAGCATGTCTTAGAATCTATCACTGATCAATGATATATATACCTTGTGGGGCCTCAGACCGACATTTCGATGTGTTACAAATGGAATGACAAACTTATATATATCCTCTACCACTAACAATAAGTGGAGGGTATAAAAACAAAAACTTTGCTCGAAGGGTTAAAATGATCAGGAAAAAGGAGGTAAGTTACATTAATTCAAAACTTTATCCTTCAATATCATTAAAAATTTTCAACAAAATATTTTGATAAAGTTTTAAATAACATTATTTACATCCTTTTAGCCTTATATGGCAAAAAAAAATATGGAAAAATTAGGGGAGATCATCCCTGAATTTCAGCAGTGGCATCCTAGGACAAGTACAAATATTTTACAAAACTTTCAAGTCTTTTTAAAAGAAAACAGGATCACAAACTGAAAAACTGTAAATGCAGTTTTACTGCATTTGATATCTACTTTCAGACGTATATCATCCGGTTCATGTTTAATATTAGCTGTCGGTCGGTTATTGATCATTGATAAATTTTAAGGCATTTTAGCGATGTCCGTTTGTATGTGAAAAGAATAATGCAAACCAAACAAAAAGAGCCAAAATCTAGAAGAATAGTAAGAATATTTCTTATGGTCATAGGTCTAATTGTAAGTTTGGAAATGTGAAAAATCGATCAAGGGGGAGATTTTTCCCCTTTGAAGAACTACACAAGCCTCTAAAAAACTTTTATGTCCTGCACTTAGGCTCGGGCCAGTTAAAAATTATTTTTTTTGTCTTCCCCTCACACCCCTTTTCAAGCAAGTTTAGGTTGTGTTGAAATGGTGACAAAATCGGGTAATGGCATTTCACTCCTCTTTAGTTTGAACTTAACACGAAAATCCTACCTGATCCTGTTTTTGAGTTATTGCTAAATAATTACACTGTTCGACAACAAAAACCTCACAGTGAAATATCCAACTGATTCTTAAAGATTTTGCTCTCCTGAATCCAAATCTGCCACCTAATTTTTTGCAAGACTTAATCGACACGTGTTTCGGAATTTTTCAGATTTCATTGTCAAGATTATTTAGTAAAAATAAAAATATTTTTTTTTTTGAAAATTATTCTATGAGAATATCATAGTAAACAACAATAAAACAATTTTTATTTTTTAATAAAAATTAATCAGAATTTTCAGAATTTTTTATAATTTTCTTGCATTTACTGTTATTTATTATAAACTTTCCTGAATTTTCCAGAGTTTTTTTTAATAATTTTTCAGTTTTGTTTTTAATTCAACTAATTTATTTGAATTTCTCTGAGTTTCTTCTATTTTTTTCGTTCTCTTTTAATCTTTTCAAGGTTTTTGTATTTAAAAAAAAAATTAAAAATTATTTTTGTTCTCTCTCACATATGGAATTTTTATAAAATTCGGAAAATTGTCGAATGGAACACCCTTTTTTCAAGATTGAAGTATATTCTTAAACACCTATTCATTGAAATTAATTCTAAGATTTCAATACTTTTAAAAATCTTTACTGAACAATGTTATTAAAAGGGTTAATATAAATTAAATAGCAATAATTTCATTATTTTCAATAAACTCTTAAATTATTTCTTAACGACACATTCAACGACGACAACAAACAATAAACATGTTCAAAACATTGTCTACCAATTTATTGTCCCGAAAAAATAATACAAATATTTAGACTTACATTTAATATTGAAAATAAAATACCATTTTTACAATCAACTTTTATTTAACATTCTTGACAATAATAAAGTGTTTAGACTGACATTCCAATAAAGTAGATTTAGGGTTATCATAAGATGTCCGCGATTCGTTTTAATGGCATATTAAATTTTAATTTTTCCGAAATTTCTTTTTGAATTTTTTTTTTTTAAACTATAAAATTTTATGAAATTTTCTTTAGAAACTATCAAATTTTAATTGATCGTCTCTGAATTTTCATTTTAATTTCTGAAACTTAATTTGGCTTTTCTGACCTTTTCTCATTTAATTTTGGACTTTTCTGAATTTAATTTGAGCTTTTCTTAACTTTTTTTAGGCTTTTCTGAATTTCAGTTGTGCTTTTTTGAATTTTAATTGGAATTTTCTGTTTTTGTGCTTTTCTGAATTTTAATTGGGATTTTCTGAATTTTAGTTGAGCCTTTTTGAGTTTCAATTAGGCTATTCTGAATTCCAGTTGAGCTTTTCTAAACCAAAATTGAGCTATTCTGATATTTAAATGGAGTTCTTTGAGTTTCAGTTCGGCTTCCTTAAATTTAACTTGAGCTTTTCTGAATTTCTGTTGGGATTTTCTGAATTTTTATTGGCCTTTCTTAATTTTACGTTTCACTCATCTAAATAATTTTGTTTTTTCTGAATTTCAAAATGGTTTTTCAGAATTTAAATTTGTCATTTGAATTAAGCTTTATTGAATTTCAACTGAGCTTTTATAAAAAAAACTTTGCTTTTATGAAAAACTGTGCTTTTATGAATTTCCATTAAGATTATATGAATTTCACTTAACGTTTTTGTGTGTTTAATTTGGATATTTCTATTTTTATCAAAATTCACTTCAGATTTTAGTGAATTTTAATATTAGCTGATTTTTATTTGGACGTTTAGATAAGCTTTTAAGAATTTCAGTTGTGCTTTGTTTATATCTATAATTCTGTCAAGTTTAATTAAAATTTAACTCAGATTTTCTGGATTTCAGTTAAGCTTTACTGAGCTTAAATTGTGCTTTTCTGAATTTAAATTATGTTTTTCCGAATTTAAATTGAGTTATTTACAATTCTACCCTTAAGTCGCAATCCTAAACGCCTAATTTTTATTTGGGCTTTTAGTTAAGCTTTGAAGAAATTTAGTTGCCTTGTTTTATAACTTAATTTCTGTTAAGTTTATCTAAAATTTAACTGAGTTTTTCTGAATTTCAGTTGAGCTTTACTGAATTTAATTATAATTTTCTAAATTTCAATTTTGGTTTTCAGAATTTCTTTAAAGCTTTTTAGAATTTTACCTTAAAGTCGCAACTCTAAACGCCTTAAAAAAACTTTTAAAGCCCTTTCAACAGACAACAACTTAAATGGAAAAAAGGAAAAATATTGTTAACTTAAAATGACAAAAATATCGTGAAGTTTTGTTAAAAAAAATACAGCCCAAAACATGAAAACAATCAAAATCCCAACAAACAACATGTAGCAACAGCAACAATAATAATAAAATCGTAGTTTCCAATGCGTTAATGTGACACGCATGCCACTGTTGTTGCTGTTGCCGACACAATGCTCTAAACACTAACCAACACCTTTTCATTGAATATTTGTTTGTGGCAGCGGTAAACAATCAAAGGCACGTGATGTTGTAACAGGATTGTTAATAACTTTTTTTTGAAGTACAGATTTATTACAGAGACACTAGGTGACTTTAAAACAAAAGTTTAGTTTATCGACCTTCTAGATAAATCGATTGATTGATCATGAAAAAGCTCACAAGAAAACCACACATAAATTCGTTGTGCCAACCAAACTTAGAGTCAACACAGAGAAAAACAAAATTTCAACTAAATTTTTCAGTTGTATCAACTCAAAATTCGGTTGTTGCTACTACATTCCGCTGTGACAACCAAATTTGGTAGTTGTTTTAATTAAAAGTCAGAAATATCAACCGAATTTAGTTGTGACTACCGACTATAACAACCTAAGTGCAAGTGCATCAACAGAATTGTTGTTGCATCAACTGAATTTCAGTTGGAAATTAGCAAATTTGTTTTCTGTGTGAATGAATGGTTCGGATGCTACAACTAAAATTTTCATTAGCGATTACCTAAATTTTTGAAAGCAACAGATGTTACACCGTCCAACAGCCAATATTAAACATGAACCTGATGACATACGTCTGAAAGTAGTGATAAAATTGAGTAAAACTGCATTTACAGTTTTTTCATTTCGTGATCCTATTTCCTTTTAAATGGACTTCAAAGTTTTAAAGGCTACATTTTGTAAAATATTTTAGAAATAATTGTACTTGTTCTAGGATGACACTGGTGATGGCAAATGAAAGAGGAGGATCTCCCCTAATTTTAGCATTTTTTTATTTTGCCATATCAGGATTAAAGAATGTGAATAAAGTCAGTTGAAAACTTATCAAAATATTTTGTTGAAAATTTGTAATGATATTAAAGGATCAATTTGTGAAAGGACGTAACATACCTCCTTTTTCCAGATATGCAAAAAAAAAATAAATTAGGAAAATTAGGGAAGATCCTCTTCTTTCATTTGCTATCACAAGTACAAATATTAAAAAAATATTTTATAAAATCCGCTAAAACTTTGAAGTCCTTTTAAAAGAAACAGGATCACGAAAAGAAAAACTTTAAGTGCAGTTTTACTACATTTAGTCTTTACACCATTTCCAAATGTATTTCATAAGTTATCAATTGTATTTCAGAAATTATCAAATGTATTTCAGAAGTTATCAATTGTATTTCAGAATTTATCAATTGTATTTCAGAAACAATCAATTGTATTTCAGAACTTATCAAATGTATTTCAGAATTTATCAATTGTATTTCAGAATTTATCAATTGTATTTCAGAAATTATCAATTATATTTCAGAATTTATCAATTGTATTTCAGAAATTTTAAATTTGTATTTTAGGAAATATCAATTATATTTCAGAAGTTATCAATTGTATTTCGGAAATAATCAATTGTATTTCAGAAATTATCAATTGTATTTCAGAAACTAGCCTTTGTTTGTTAACTATTACTTGTTTGTTTGTTTGTTAGGTTAGGTTAAGGTGACGGTGTCCGATTAACACCTCGCATAGACCTCTTGGTCCATAGCGGTACCACAAAATTTTTCCGCTAGCGGTACAAGTTAAACACGTTCAAAGTCATTGCGAATCTTTTCAATATCCTAAGATCCATTTGCGTTATATCCTCCAAAGTACCGAAACTTATCTGACCGGTAATGGATCGGTGACTCCTTGCCACAGCTGGGCAGTGACAAAGTATGTGTTCCATCGTTTCATCTACTCCTGGTGAAGCGCATCTTTTACAACTAGCGTCTGAAGTAAGTCCAATATTCTTGGCATGGATGCCGATAAGACAATGACCAGTTATTATCACAGTCAGAGCTCGGCATTCCCTTCTCGTAAGTTTGTTTGTTAACTATTACTTGTTTTTTTCAAAAATTTCATATTTTGGGTGTAAATTTTCCAAAAATTCAAAATTTTTGTGGAAATTTTCTAACAAAAACCTCTTAGTAAAATATCCTACTGTATCTTTTAGACTTTTCTCTCCTGAATCCAAATCTGCCACCTAATTTTTTGTAGCACGTACCGTTTTTGAGATATTAGCTGTTAAAATGTCAAAAACCCTATAATTTCGCACTTTTGGTAGTCCAGTGTTATAGATTCTTTCAAAAATATGACTTGATTTCATATAAAATGGACCTCCTGATTTCAAACTGCATCTAAATTTTTCTACCATGTTCTGTTTTCGAGATATTCGCGTTTGAAAATTTTTTCACGCTAAAAACTTAAACGCGCATATCTCGAAAACGGAACATGCTAGAAAAATATGTATTGCAGTTTTGCAATCAGGAGGTCCAATTTATATGAAATCTAGTCCATGTTGGAGATTCAGCCGAATTTAAAACTCTTGGTTGTTTTCTTTTTTTTCAAAAATTCTAAATTTTGGGTGGAAATTTTCCAAAAATTCCAAATTTTGGGTGGAAATTTTCCAAAAATCCAAAACTTTGATTCAAGGGCGCAACGGGTTAAAATTATCGGATGTGCCACAAATTAAATGTAAATAAAAGATTGTGTAAAGCTCTATGAAAGTGTAAAGAAATTTTGAATTTTTTTTTATAAAAAAATTCTTGAACGTAGGAAAAAACTGTCATTTTTAAATTGCGAAATCTCGAATACCGTTCGGCCGATTTTCTATTTTTTTATACCCTCCACTCAATGATAGAGGGTATATATATATAAGTTTTTCATTCCGTTTGTAACTCATCGAAAAATCGGTATAGGACCCCATAATGTATATATATTATTGATCAGTGATCGATTTTAAGACATTCTAGCGATGTCCGTCTGTATGTCCGTTTGTGGAAATGGTGATCACGGCCAAAGTATTAAACAAATATAACTAAGACTTATCATATTTACTTGCTGTTGCCCTTAGTAGTTTGGTTTTGCGAAATCGGTTCAGCGGTTCAAAAGTTATGAAAGAAAATGTAAGGACCCCTCGAAAATTTTGGTACATTCCACATAACCTTAAAATACAAAATGCTTTAATTTGGCTGCTGGTCGAATTTAACTTTTTTACTTGGGTTTTTATATTCGTATTAAGCACATCATATCTTGTCCGATCTTGCTATTTTATTCTGGAAACAATACCTTAACCTTCAACTGGCCCTCCTTTATTAAAAACTTTAACCATCTCTTTATATTCCTTTTCATACTACCGCCACCACGCTGCGCTGCCTGTTTTAAATCCTTAGAGGTCTTCAATAATGTTGTACATTCATTTTCCACACAATACAAAATACTTTTGTGATTCGCATAAATTGTACAATTGAAAGAAGACAAATACACAAAACAAAAATTCACCGCGTTACGGATACCAATAATTTATGGAAAATAAAAAAAATATCAATCACAAAACTCCTAAGTGCAGACACATTTAAAATGTTCGCAACGCATTTGAGACTTTTTACGAGAATGCGTGTAAAGACAACCATTTTTTGTATTGATGTTCTTGCATATATAAAATGATTTGAAAAGAAATTGTACAGCTGGCATAGGAAAGTTTTGTCAGAGATGAAGTTGAATAAATGACAAGTAGTTTTTTAATGGAGTAGAATTTAATAGAAATGAAAGTTTTTTGGGAGGAAATTTGATAAAGATTAGGTAGTTTTTAGAGAGGAGATTGGAAAAATATCATTTGTTTTATAATAATTAGTGCACTTTCCACTGATCTAAACAATTTAAGATCAAATTCAATATTTTGATTTCATTTTTTTACTCGGGTTATACACACAAAAAAATTCTTGTCAAATTACTAGAAATAGTCTCGCAATCCTATTTTACCAATATTTGACAGTTATTCCTTGCTTTTTACCCAAAAAATTTGGATCGAAATTTACATTTTTTTTTTTTGTAATTTTACAATATTTTTTTTGTAATTTTACATTTTTTTTTTTGTAATTTTACATTTTTTTTTTTGCAATTTTACAAATTTCCAATTTTTTCCAAAAAAAAGTCTAGTAAATTCACGAGAATTCCTTTTAAGTTTTATTGCGCGAAAAAAGTTGTAAATTTACAATTTTATTGGTAAAAACTTTGTAAGATTACAAAAAAGCTCTTTTTTTACTGGGGAATTCTCGTAAAATATGGGGTACAAAAAATCTAGTAAAGTCACGGGAAATCCTTTTTTTGTACTTTTACAAATTTCCAATTTTTTACAAAAAAATCTAGTAAATTTACGAACATTCCTTGTAAGTTATATCGCGTCAAAAAATTTTGCAAATTTACAATTTAATTGGTAAAAAGCTCAAAAAAGCTCGTAGTTTTTACTAGAAATTCTCGTAAATTAGGAGGTAGTAAAAAATAAAAGTTACAAATAAAAACAGCAAATTTTCTACTAAAAAATTTGTCAAATTCAAACTAAACATTCCTTATAATTTTAAAAATTTTTAAAACAAAAACTATGGCTATGACACAAAAAAAAAAGAAAACCTAGCAAAGGCTTAAAATTTATATCCTTGTTATTTTTCACTTCATGATTGTTTTTTTTTGTTCCAAAACCAACTTCCGGACTAAATTTATTTTGTATTTTATGTTTCTAAGAACTTACTATAAATATGTAAAAAGTACATAGAAATCCTCTTTCTAAATTTATCTAAAAGTTTCTGTGTACTGCATTTTAACTACTGGTATATTTGTTCTATATTATACAATATTTAGGGCCACTAAATAATTTATATTTGACATTTTTGACTGATTTATAGATTGTTACGGACATTTTCTCTGTTTACCAACATAGAAAAAAAAAAAAAAATATATATTTTGCATAAACCTAATACATTGCATAAGCTCTGTGCACAAAATGTATTATAAGGCGTTTAGGATCGTGACAAATTAAATTAATTGGAGATCTGATTAATTTAACTTGTTAGAACCTACAAATTAAATTTAATAATGTCTCAGAAACTGAGACTTTTTCTATACGAAAAATGTTTCAGAATCCGAGACTTTTTCTATATACAAAATGTTTCAGAATCTGAAACCTTTTCTATACTAAAAATGTCTCAGAATATTAGACTTTTTCTATACGAATAATTTCTCAGAATCTGAGACTTTTTCTTTACGAAAAATTTCTTCTATACAAAAATGTCTCAGAATCAGATTTTTTTTTTTTTTAAATTTCTGATTCCGAGAATTTGGGACTTTTTTATACGAAAAATATCTCACAATCTAAGACTTTTTTATACGAAAAATGTGTCAGAATCGGAGACTTTTTCTATACAAAAAATATTTCGGAAGCTGTGACTTATTCTATACGAAAAATGTCTTAGATACGGTGAATTTTTTTATACGAAAAATTTCTCAGAATCTGAGACTTTTTCTATACGAAGAATGTCTCAGAATCTAAGACTTTTTCTATACGAAGAATGTCTCAAATCTAAGACTTTTTCTATACGAAAAATGTCTCAGAATATGATACTTTTTCTATACAAAAAATGTCTCAGAATCTGAGAATTTTTCTCAAAGAAAAATGTCTCAGAATCTGAAATTTTTTTAATTTTAGAAATACCTTAGAAACTTTTTATACAAAAAATTTCTAAAACTCTGAGACTATTTCTATACGAAAACAAGCAAGAAAATTATAGTCGGTCAAGACCGACCATATAGTACCCTACACCAGAGTTTTCCGGAAAATGGGTCCGATGGACCGATTAGATCTCTATTTTGTCAAATCTTTAAAAAGTGTAAAAAACACTCTCAAATCAAGTTTGAGTGAAAAAGGGTTCTATTTGTTGACAATAAACCGCTTTAACTGAATATCAGGTGAAATTTTCACAAGGGGTCTAAGTCCAAAACTGGTCCGATGATTATCAGATTTGATAAGGTTATTTTAGTACGCGTTTAGCATACACAAACAAAATTTTAATAAAATATTTTCTATTTTCGTGAAATTTGAGAGATTTTTGTGAATATCGGGAAGGTTGTTTGTATGGGGGCTACAAGAAGAACTCGTCCGATTGCTTTAAAATTAGGAATAGTGATTTGTGAATACAAAAGACGATTACTTGCCGAATTTCAAAAGGATAGCTTTTATAAAACCGTTGTTAGAGTCATTTGAGGCAAATAAAAAGGGGACGTTTGTATGGGGGCTAGGTCACAACATGGACTGATTTTCCAATTTCAACAGGTTTCGTCATTGAGTCAAAAGAAGCTTAAGTTAAAAATTTCAGCCAAATCGGTTGATAATTGCGACCTGTATCGTGTTTACACCGTTACATGGACAGACGGACAGACGGACGGGCGGAGGGACGGACGGACATTGCTAAATCGACTCAAAAAGTGATTCTGAGTCGATCGGTATACTTGAAGGTGGGTCTAGTGTCAATATTTTGGGTAGTTACAAACATCAGCACAAACACATTATACCCTGTAACACAGAATGGTGTAGGGTATAAAAATGTCTCAGAATCTGAAACTTTTTCTTTACGAAAAATTTCTCAGAATCTGTGACTTTTTCCTTATGAAAATTTTTTTAGAATCTAAAATTTTATCGGTACGAAAAATGTCTCAGAATCTGAGACTTTCTATATCAAAAATGTCTCAGAATCTGAAACTTTTTCTATACGAAAAATGTCTTAGAATCTGAAACTTTTTCAATACGAAAAAATGTATCAAAAACTGAGACTTTTTCTATACAAAAAAAAATTCTCAGAATCTGGGACTTATTCTATACGAAAAATCGCTAAGATTCTTAGAACTTTTCTGTACGAAAAATGTCTCAGAATCTGAGACTTTTTCTACGAAAAATTTCTCGGACAAATGTTTCTTGTTTTTTTGACTTGTAGCAAATTTAACACTTTAAAAAGTTTCTCAGAAGTCTCAAAAGGAAAAATATCTCAGAATTTGAGACTTTTTTATGAAAAAAAAAATATCAGAATCTGAAAGGTATCAGAATCTAAGCCCTTTTATATAGCACAATACAGTTTTTTTATACGAAAAATGTTTCAGAATCTGAGACTTTTTAAATGGGGTAAAAAATTTTACTTTGGGACTTTTTTTATGTTTTGAAATAATAGCCATAGAAACTATTTGTCATCATTAGAATCATCTAGTGGAAATAACATTCTGATCAAAGTTATTTTTGGAAGTTTTAATTCCAAGTGAGTAAAAGTGAGTTAAAAGTAATCTGGTACTTTTTCGATCTCCTAAAATAATGGCCATAAGAACAAAATTTTTTCAATATATGATACCCCAGCAAAAAAAAATATTTCGAAAAACATATATTTTGAAAGTTTTGATTCTAAGATATAAAAAAGAGATCAACATTTTATTTAATACTTATTAAACTTTTTAAAATTATGGAATACTCTAGAAAAGTAACATTCTAAAAAACGACCTATTTAAATGGGGTAAAAATTGTGGTACTATTTCTAACGGTCATAAGAACTTTTAATTTGAAATCATTGGGATAATTCAGCATAAATAATATTCTTTAAAAAGTACTTTTTGGAAATTTCAAATAAAACTTGGTAAAACAAGTAAAAAAGTTAAATTCGGCCTTGCCGAATGTAGTGATACCCTCCACAATTTCTAAAAGATTATTGGAAAAACTTTATTTAAAAGAAAATCACTTTTGAAAAAAAAAAATTTTTGTGAAAAAAATTTCCGCGAAAAAAAAATTTGGCAAAAAAAAAAAAAATCCGCGATTTTTTTCTTTTTTTGTCTCAAAATTTGTTGGCACTTGTTTAAATACCAATTGGTGTTCAATTACACTGTGCTACACCAAAAATATGCAGGGGTTCTCATATAAAAATTCGGGTTGGTTGGAGTCTATAGAGTACTGATATACTCATAGTTTTTCTGGATCACTTCGTTAAGTACGTTTTTTATTGGCAAATGTGTTGAAAAACGGAAATTCTTAAATTACAATTTTAAAAAATTATTACTTTGTTAGTTTGCAACCGATTTTCGATTTTATGGATTTGTTTTAATGGTATAGGTCTTGCCTTTCAAACAAAACAAAAATATTAAAAATCGATCAAGAATTGCCTGAGCTACGATCGCTTAAGTAAAAAAAAAACGTATTTTTTGAAAAATTTGTCATATTCTTTACACTCTAAGTTGAAAGTGCATCATTAAACAATTTTTTTAAATTTTTTGTAAAAAAGTATAGTAAAGTAGCTTTCCAAAACACCAAAAAACATAACAATCGGTTTAAAAATGAATGAGTTATGCTAAGTTTTGTGATAGGGCATTTTTAAATTTTTTCAGAAACGCTTGTAATTCAAGCATTATTCATAAATCTTGTTACTAGTAGTAATTTTATGCGCATATGCATATAAACTAGAGATGGGAACGTAATTTGATTTGTGCGTGATTCACACATGATCAGAAGTGAGCGTGATTGAAAATTAATTTTACTCACGTGGTTGTTAGTGAGTGTCAGTGTGAGTGGAATAAAAAAATGGGCGTGTCCAAATCCTATTTATAATTTTTTGGGTTTGTTTAAAAAATATCAGTGTTACTTCTTAAACAAAAAAATATTGAGAATAGGTTAAAAACAGGCTAAGGTGCGCTTGTTTAAGTAAAAAACCTTTTTTGAAGAGTTATACCTGCAACATTTTTATGACAGAAAAAGCTGTGCGCTTGCAAACATGTTTTTTTAAAACGAAATTGCTAAAATTGTGGGATCATTTGATGGAAATTTTACCTGTTTATAAATATACATGTGAGGCATTCTACACCAAATGTTCAGTGAGAAAAAAATTGTGTACCAAAATTTTTCAATGGGTCCCGGGTAAAAAAGTTTTTTATATAACTAGGGTGAGATTTCCATGCAAATGCATGTTTTTTGTCGAAAGCCTAAAAACGATATCGACCAGTTATCTTTCCGAATCAAGAGATTTGCATTAAATGGCATCGATTTGTTTTCGCATATTTTGCATATTTTGGTGAAAATACATATTTTTGCATATTTTGATTTTAAATGCATATATTGTGCATATTTCGAACTTTTAAGTGCATATTATTGCATATTTTGGCATAAATTAGCAAAAACACAAATTAAAATTTTTTTTTCAAAAACTATTTTAAATTTTTAAAATTTATTTTGAAAATCAGAAAAATTACTTTTTTTTCTTCTTAATGTTTTTTTTTATAGATTTTCTTAATTTTTAAAAAAATCTTGCTAGACAAACATTTAATCTTTAATAAAAAATAACAAAAAAAAAACAAAAGTGGCCGGATTTTTTATAAATTGACTTTTTTAAAAAATGGAAAATTTCAGAACGGGTTCTGAAAATTTTCCAAAAAAATTTTAATCGATAGCCGATACAAAACTATACAAGAATGTAAATTTTTGAGATTTTGGTGCATTTCGTTTTTATTTGATATATATTTAAACAAGGCAACTTGACCATTTTTCCAATATTTGACCACGCCTCCTAAGCCCAGTTTTTGAAAAATTGAACAACCAAAAACGTAATTTTCTTAGCTCCATATATGAGGCATTCCACACCAAATGTTCAGCAAAAAAAAAAGTTGTGTCGTGTCAATATGAAATCATTTTCAAAGTATTCGCTCTTAGGGTAGTATTAAATAACAAAAATAAAATTTAAGTTTTTTCAAAAAGTGCGCCTTTTGCCTGAGCATCTTTACTTCAATATTTATGCAAATTAAATGAAACATGAAAGTCTTAAAGACAAAAGCTGTTTATAGATTTTTGAATGGGCTATCAATTAAATGGGCTATCAATAAAAGCTGAATGGGCTATCAATAAAAGCTAAGAAAATGAAAATTGGAACATTTTCAGAAGAAGTCCTGAATTTTTTAAATTTAAACTTAAACTTTATTTATCAAAAAACATGCCGCAATTTTATTTGTTTTTTATTTTTTTAAAAAAAAGTTAAAGGAATTTTCTATCTGATCTGAAATTTTTAGAGATGTGTTTTGCCTTGTTTTCGAAAAATCAAAATTCAAAAATTGCAACACGCTTATTTTATACAATAATGGTATTTAAAACGTGTGCGTATGAGTAATATCAATACTTAAAAAATATTTTAAGAGGCGATGGTAGCGTGAGTGAGTTTTTAATTACGATTACGCACGCTTATGAAAGAAAAAATTTAGTCACGCACGATATTTTATTTTGCTCATGCTCATTCACGCACACATGAGTAGAAAAAAATAAGTTACGGTCACGATGTTCACGTGAGCGTGAGTAAAATAAAATATCGTGCTTGAATATTTTTTTTCTTTCATTAGCGTGCGTGATCGTGAATAAATACTCAGGCTAAAAAGTTTGATATTTTTAATATTTGACCACGCCTACAAGGCCCACTTTTTGAAAAAAACTTAAATTTTATTTTTGTTATTTATAAGTACCCTAAGAGCGAATACTTTGCAAATGATATCCCATTGAAACCACTATGGTTTTTCTGTAGTGGAACAGTTAGTGTGGAATGCCTCACATGGCTATCCATACAACCCATTTAAAAATTTACGGTTCACATGTTTTTTTTTTCGCTGAACATTTGGTGTGGAATGCCTCATACGTATATTTATAAATAGGTAAAATTTCCATCAAATGATCCCACAATTTTACCAATTTCGTTTCAAAAATGTCAAATGTTTTTTGTCATAAAAATGTTGCAGGTATAACTCTTCAAAAAAGGTTTTTTACTTAAACAAGCGCACCTTAGCCAGTTTTCAACCGATTCACAATATTTTTTTGTTTAAGAAGTAACACTGATATTTTTTAAACCAACCCAAAAAATTATAAATAGGATTTGGAAGTAACTGACACGCCCATTTTTTTATTCCACTCACACTGACACTCACTAACAACCACGTGAGTAAAATTAATTTTCAATCACGCTCACTTCTGATCATGTGTGAATCACGCACAAATCTAATTACGTTCCCATCTCTAGTTTATATGCATATGCGCATAAAATTACTACTAGTAACAAGATTTATGAATAATGCTTGAATTACAAGCGTTTCTGAAAAAATTTAAAAATGCCCTATCACAAAACTTAGCATAACTCATTCATTTTTGAACCGATTGTTATGTTTTTTGTTGTTTTGGAAAGCTACTTTACTATACTTTTTTACAAAAAATTTAAAAAAATTGTTTAATGATGCACTTTCAACTTAGAGTGTAAAGAATATGACAAATTTTTCAAAAAATACGTTTTTTTTTTACTTAAGCGATCGTAGCTCAGGCAATTTTTGATCGATTTTTAATATTTTTGTTTTGTTTGAAAGGCAAGACCTATACCATTAAAACAAATCCATAAAATCGAAAATCGGTTGCAAACTAACAAAGTAATAATTTTTTAAAATTGTAATTTAAGAATTTCCGTTTTTCAACACATTTGCCAATAAAAAACGTACTTAACGAAGTGATCCAGAAAAACTATGAGTATATCAGTACTCTATGGACTCCAACCAACCCGAATTATCATATGAGAACCCCTGCATAAATTATTTTTGGTCTTTTGTAGCACAGTGTTATGTTCACATAAGTCAACCAGCAGCCGAATTAAAGCATTTTGTATTTTTAGGTTATGTTGAATGTACTAAAATTTTTGAGGTGTCCTTACATTTTCGTTCATAACTTTTGAACCGCTGAACCGATATCGCTCAAATGCAACACCAAACTTCTCAGGAGAACTTCCAATAAATACATTAAGTTTCAGTCATCTCCGTGTAATATTTTGGCCATGATCACCATTTCCACAGACAGACGGACAGACGGACATCGCTATAATGTCTTAAAATCGATTGGGGATCATGAATATATATACTTTATGGGGTCCCAGACCGATATTTCTATAAGTTACAAACGGAATGACAAACTTATATATACCCTCTATCACTAGAGTGGAGGGTATAAAAAGTGTACTCTGGTACTTTTCCGATTTACTGAATTAGAGGTTATGAAAACATGATTTTTAAAATGTGGGATACCCCTAGGGTTGCCAGATACTAGAAGTCAAATAACTGGATAATGTTAAATTTTCAGCTGGATTTTGAAAAAGTAACTGGACCCATACATAATTTTTTTTTGTTAATAATTTGAAAAAAATTCAATCGATTTTCATATGTGAGACACATATTTTTATTTTGGACTAAATGGCCGTCTCTATTTGCCACGGCAAAATGTGCCGTTTTTAATCATTTTTATTTCTTTTTCGTCATTGGCCTGAGGATTGTTAGAGTACATTTTTCTTTTTAAATAACCCCCGAAAATTAAGTCCAAAGTTGTCAAATGTGGAAATCTAGGAGGACAGTTAAAATTTCTGGGACGTGCGAAGTAAAAAAAAAGCGACAACAACTGACCATCATTTGCAGATTTGACTGATTCAGACATATTTTTGTTGGGTTATTTTAAAAGCAAAATGTACGCCAAGAATCCATAAATCATCGACGAGCTCAAGAAAAACATTCGTGCCGAAATCAACGCTGGACTGGCCAAAATGCTCGAAAAAGTTGTAAAAAAAATTGTGAAGATGCAGCAAAGAGAGCACATTTTCCGTATACATAAGAGGAATTTATGTTGTATTTATGATTAATGTTTTATTCAAAAACTAGTCCCAAAAAATTATAAAAGATATTTAATAAAAAATAAATAATTGTTAAAATAAAAGAAATCCTTTTTCAACTGTATAAATTATGTTTTAACTGGAAAGTGGACCAGACCTCTAATAACTGGAAAATCCAGGCCATTCCAGGCCGTCTGGCAAACCTAGATACCCCAACAAAAAAAATATGTTTTTGGAAGTTCAGGTTCTAAGAGAGTGAAAAGAGGCAAAAGTTTTACATTGTTACATTTTTGGTTTCCTGAAATAATGGTCCTAGAAACATAAAATTTTAAATATGGGATCCTCTAGTGTTAAAAAACATTTTGAAAAAGAGGTTTGTGGGAACTTTATTTTTAATGGGGTAAAAAATTGGAACTTTTTATGCCACCTAATCTTAAATTTAAGAATTTAGGGAGATAAAATTGGGGAAAAATGTCATTTTGTTTCTTTTTCACATTTAGATATGTGAAAAAATTTTTAAAAAAGAAGCTTTTGGAAACTTTTATTTTAATGGGGTAAAAATTTATACTTTTTATTTCTCCTAAACTAATAATCCCAGAATGTTAAGGATTTAGGGCGATAAAGTTGGGGAAAAATGTCAATTTGGTTCTTTTTCACCTTTAGGTATGTGAAAGACTATTGAAACCTGAATTTGGATTAAAATTTTAATCCATTTTAAATAAGATTAAAAGTTCGATGTCAGCCTAAATGCCTTAAAATGCATATATTCATACAAAGTACTGCACTAAAATTGTCTTTGTTGTTGCAATATTATGCATAATATTTGAATAGTATAAATAGAAAATATTTGTATGTTTGAATGAATTTGTTCATATTAATACAACATTGGGGTCGGTTGGTCGTTTGGCCAATACACGCCCGCCCTCTGTTTAGGATATTTAAGTGATTTTTAGTTTTTGATAAAAAAAAGTCATTGTTTTGGTCATGCTGCTTAAAGTTATACACTATATAAAATTTCTGTTTAAAAATTATAAATTTTTATAAACACAGAAAAAATTTGAAACGAATTTCAATCAACAAAAACGCGGATTCAATCAATTTTTTGATTGAAATTCCTCCAATTAAAAAAATTGTTATACCAATCATCAAATTGTAGGTGATTGATTGAAAATTTTTTCAATCAAACATTTTTTCGATTTTGATCAAAAATTTTATCAATTTTTTATTTAAAGTCAATCAAAATAATAATTGATTTAACAAATGAATTGTATGCTTATGACAAAAATAATCAAAAAATGCATCTTTTTTGATTTCCTATATGTTGTCAACAATAAAAAAAAAGTAAAGTTATACACTATTTAAAATTTCTGTTTAAAAATTATAAATTTTTATATACACAGAAAAAATTTGAAACGAATTTCAATCAACAAAAACGCGGATTCAATCAATTTTTTGATTGAAATTCCTCCAATTAAAAAAATTGTTATACCAATCATCAAATTGTAGGTGATTGATTGAAAATTTTTTCAATCAAATATTTTTTCGATTTTGATCAAAAATTTTATCAATTTTTTATTTAAAGTCAATCAAAATAATAATTGATTTAACAAATGAATTGTATGCTTATGACAAAAATAATCAAAAAATGCATCTTTTTTGATTTCCTATATGTTGTCAACAATAAAAAAAAGTGAAGCCCGATTATTTTGTATATTTTTGAATTAATCTATTCAAATAAATTAAAGCGAAAAAAAAATCTGGTATGTTAAAAAATTTGTAACAAAAAATAACAAAAATTTTAATCAAAACATTGATTGTCTCATTTAAATTTTGTTGATCAATAGATTTAATTGAAAATTTTTAGCCAATATTTTTTATATTTTTTTTTGTGCTTTCGGAATTAATTTCAATAGGGTACTACTTCAACCATTATAAAACGATTTGCTTGAAACTTGAAATATATATAAAATAGACGTTTTGTCTCGGCGTATTTTTGACCTGGACGATATTCCTAGTTCGGAAGTTTTTTTAATTTTTAAGCCGAGACACTCCAACTTAAAAATCTTTTATATATATTTGTAGTTTCAGACAAATCGGTTCATTAAGATTGTGAAACTTTCCTTGTTAGACAATTTAAAAGTTTTAAATTAAAACAAAATCCAGGCAATCTGGAATTATTTTGGTAACAATAGAAATTCTTTATAAACTGTCTTAAGAATTGATAATTTTATATAATACTGTTTTGTTGTATATAATTGTATCTGATCAGATCTCTTTAACTCA
Organism: Pegoplata infirma; assembly: GCA_963921195.1. Classification (NCBI taxonomy): domain Eukaryota; kingdom Metazoa; phylum Arthropoda; class Insecta; order Diptera; family Anthomyiidae; genus Pegoplata; species Pegoplata infirma. Next base: position 196,839,054 of record OY992539.1, read on the forward strand.
AATTTGTTTTCAATTTCGAGATCTGTCAGCTACAACTAATGATCAGATCTTATTTGATATCGAAACTTGGGATCAAGTTTAAGTTATATATAGATTTGTTCAGATACAATTACACACAATCAGACTCAATAAGATATAATAAGATTTAAGTAGTTTAAATCAGAGTTATAGAGCAAGGAAACAAATGGCGTTTGAAAATGTAGTAAACAGAAACCATATGGTGTTGTTTACGAAATTGTATCACAAACCGAAGTCTGAGCGAGATGGAAGATACCAGTTGTACAGTGAGAATGCAGATTATTTTTTGTCTCTCTTTGCTATACGTTTAAACTTTTGTGTGGCATTGCCAGAATTGTCCAATTATTTTTTGTGATGCCAGATATACAAAACGGTCGATTCCTTACTCTATAACTCTGGTTCAAATCTTAAAAACTTTTAACATGGAAATTAAATTTTAACAATTTCTCTTAGAAATTTGAAAATGGTGTAGTTTCCAACTCAAAGAAAAAACTGCAGGCGTAAAATATATGCACATATTTGTACATTTTGTTCATATTTTGTTTATAATTTTTTTTTAAAGAGATTTATTGTTTGTCTAAATGGGTTTAGGTGGAGGTCTAACAAATATTCAATATGTTAGTGACAGTTAGGATATGAGTGACAATTTTTCAAAGCAAAATTTCTGTTGGTTTAAAATGAGTCATGTAGATTTTTTAACCAAAATTTACAAATAAATTATAAATCGCCTTTAAGGAGTTTTTAGCCTTACAGTAATCTGAGATGACTTTTCAATTATTATTTTTTTAGATTTTATAATGTTACTCACCGAATTATAATTTTAATAATATAAAATATTTAACATACCTGAAAAGAGAAGAAAAAAATATTACTTATTTAGAAAGTTAATTAAAGATGTTATTATTCGACCTTTTTCAATTTAAATAAAAAAAAGTTTTTCGAGCTCGAGGCCAGTTTTTTCTTGTAAATAAATATTCTTTTATTTCATTCCAATATTTCGATCCTCTTTGAGGATCATCATCAGGGGATTTAGTGAATGTTTTAAAAAAATAACCGCCCGAAGAAGTATTCCTTGCCTATATTTAACCCCATCTCATATTCTTCTGATGCATCAGTACGACTCTTGTCGCTATTTGGCTGAGTAAATAAGCCTGCTGTAGACGTCCGTAAACAGTTGGCGCGCTTATTACGCTTGAAATTTCGGCTGAAATAGCCTTGTGGAACTTGGATGGGTCCTTTTTTCAAAACCAAACGATATGGCGAACAGTCGTTTGGGAAGTTTTATATAATCTAACACGTGTTCCTAATTTTTTTTTTACATTTTTAAGGAATTTCGAACGAAGTTCAAGGACCGGCCCAAGCTTTTTGATATAGATTTTCCAAATTTTTTTAGGTTTTTAGCTATGGTCCGTTCATCAGAAGAACAGTGCTTTTTTCTAGTCATTTTCTAACAAAATGGGCACTTATTATTGGATAATTAATTGCATTTTTCAAGTATTTTTACCAAATTATTTGAATCAATATAAATAATTGCAAAATATGACCTTTAAATTGAAAAAAATAGGAAGAACTTCGAGTGTACCTATTATTATGATCACCTGCTGGAAGGACTTTTTATAAACCGTTAGCTGGCAAACAATAAATAGAGATGGACTTGCCATGATTTGATATATAATATCTTTGCCGCATCGAATACTAAAAAGAAAACCACATTTGCTCATTAAAAAAATCTTAATTTGACAGTTATTGACATTTCAAAAATAATTAAGGTGGTGTACCTATTATTATGATCATGAGTGTAACTCGGATGAAATACGGGAAAATTTCGATCGTTTTGCCAATTTGGGAAAAAAAATTCTCCAAAATGGGTTTGGAATTTCACCAAGTTTTTTCCTCAGTTTTAGTAAATTTTTCACAACTTGAGGAAAAATATTCTTATCAAAAAAATTAAAATGGCGATATTTTGAAAACTTAGCATGTGTAGGCCCCATTGAGTCCATATTTTGAATAAAAAAAATTGGCATTTTTGAGATTTTAGTAATGCAAATATTTCGGTAAATACTGCACTCAAAAGATAAACTCTGTTAAAAAATCTGTAAAACGACTTTTTTTTTTTGATTTAGCAAACTTTCAGCAGATTTTTCTGCTAAAATATATATTTTTACTAAAATCTTCGGCATTCAGTTTTAGAAAATAACAGAAATTTTATTGCGTTTTTACTGATTCTGTTTGCTGAATAAGTTTTTTGGACATATTTTTAGCAGATTATTTTTTAACAATACAGAAATAGTTTGGTGTCATTAGTTTTTTTTAGAAAATTTTCGAAGTTTTTTTTTCAAAGTTATTTTTGTTTGTTGTTTTTATATGCAATTAAAACAATTTTTTTAAACACATTATTTTGTAAGTTTACAGAAATATTTTGCTGTTTTGCTGTCATTCTTTTTTCAAGAAAACTGTCTTAAACAAAAAAAACTATTAAAGTTTTCATGAAAACAAATTTTCTGAAAACAAAAATTTTTTAGAAAATATCTCAACAGATTTCTATGCTGTTTTGACAGATTTCTCTACTGATTTCACTTAGATTATCATGACAGATTGTCAGGAAAACGTGTCTGCTAAAATCATCAGATTTCTCATATGGCTCAAAATGGGTGTATTTTCAGCAGATTTTTCTGCTGATTAGACAGAGAATTTTTTTTGAGTGTGCCGATTATCTAGTAACATTTTTGTAGCTCTTGACTCGAAAAACAGAGCTCAAAAATCATCCGGGTAAATAATTTTGAGTTATCCAGTTTTAAAGATTCTGAAGATCTATTGGGTACTTAAATTCACTTAAAAAAAACCTTGTAAAATTACAAGAAAAGCTTGTAACTTTTTTTTTGTTTGCTACTCCTTATTAGACAAAAATTTATAGTAATTTTACAAGCTTTTTATTAATAATTTTGTAATTTTACAAGGTTTTTACCAATAAAATTGTAAATTTACAAATTTTTTGACACGATAAAATTTACAACGAGGTTTCGTAATTTTACTAGATTTTTTGCTACCTCCTAGTTTACGAGAATTCCTAGTAATTTTACAAGCTTTTTACCAAAACTTTTGTAATTTTACAAACTTTTTACCAATAAAATGGTAAATTTACAGTTTTTTGGTGCAATTAAAATTACAAGGAATTCTCGTGAATTTACCAGATTTATTTGTAAAATTTTTTTTTTTTTTTTTTTTTATTTTTATTAAGAATTACCACATAATTACAAATTATATACTAATTTTACCTAACCGAGAACAGGTAACAATGACCTTCGTCTCGTTGTAGCGAAACAGACCAAGGCCTCTGGTGGGAATCGAACCCACGACCCCCAGACTCATAGGCTAGCACGCTACCAACTAGCCTACTGGGGCGCCTTTGTTTGTAAAATTATCTTAGAAATTTGTAAAATTACAAAAAAAAAAATATAAAATTACAAAAAAATTTAAATTTAGATCCAAATTTGTTTGTTAAAAAACAAGGAAAACTGTCAAATATTGTTAAAATGGGATTACGAGACTTTTCCTAGTAATTTGGCAAGGTTTTTTTTGTGTTTATTCAACATGACAAAATAAAAAAATAATAAAAATAACGTATCGCAAGATAATTTTTTTATTTTTCAAAAATTTTAAATTTTGGTGGAAATTTCTCAAAAATCCAAAACTTTGATTGAAGGGCGCCACGAGTTAAAATGATCGGATATGACTCAATTAAAATCACTTGTTTTTTTTAATATTAAAGTGATGTAAATTATGTAATGTAATGTATGTAAAGTATGTAATTATAAATTTGTTGTTTCTTTTTAGTTGCTATATTTAAATTTAATTTTTTTGTAGATCCCTGATGATGGCCAACGAAAATGGTGGAAGTATTGAATAAAAATAAAATATAAATAAAAATTACACCAAAAAATTGTATTTTTATTCGCGGATGACCTAAAGCCGAACTAAAACCAACATTTTTAAAAAGCTATGATCGTCGGGCGCCACAAATTGATTTAATCCGATTTGTACCACATAGCAAGGGGCCATGAATTTTTTACAAACTTGTTTAGTTTTTTAGTGAATAGAGCAACGTAATAAAGATTAAACTTTTCACCCAATTTTATTTATTGCAAAATTATTTAATGACTTTTATTCGCTTTAAATAATCATTTAATTAAAATTTAAATTAAAAAAAAAACTAAAACTGGTTTATTTTCAAAATTTTTTAAATTATATGAATTTATTAACCTTAAATCATTTATTGCGGTAAATTTTTTATTATGATATATATTTAATCCAAATCAATTTATATATAAAAAAAAATACTAAATGGTGATACATTTTTATGGACACAAACAAAAAGTAACAAAAATTTGTGGAAGAAGGGGTTTATTAAAATTATTACGCCTTATAAATTTTATTTTTATTTATATTGGGAATCTTGTTACTAAATCATATACATTTTTATTACAATCTCATACAAAGACTTGGAGAGTATGTTTTTTTTTTGGCAAAAACAATAATAATATTGGTAATAAAATAAAGTTAAAAAGGAGTAAGTCTGAAAAGAGAAAATTAAAATTGAATGACATTTTTTGAAAATTTGAATAATAAAATTTTGATTTTTAGATTATTTTTTTTTTATATTGTTGGAGTTAAAATTAATTTTTGATTTACAATGAGTAATTCGGAAAAAAACGGGAAGAAACGCAGACTTAACCTGGTGCCAACCTTTCATCATCAGTTCTTTACGATTGTCACACTTAATGTATGTCAAATTAAAATCAGATATTTAAATAAAACCTTGAATAAAGAGAATAATATAAGTAATTTATTTAGAAAATAAAATATTAGAGCTCGAGGCCTTTTTTAGTGTTTTTGTTTAATAATTTTTCATTTATTATTTGCCGATATTTCGTTCCGCGTTGAAGAACATCGTCTGAAATAATTCTAATTGTGTTTTATCACCATCGTCTAATAATCGTGTTGATATTTAGATAATTAGACGATGGTGATAAAACACAATTAGAATTACAATTTTCTGTTTTTTGATAGTCGTTGAACACTAACTGGATAATATACGTTTAAAACTAGAGTCTAAATGTAGTAAAACTGCATTCACAGTTTTTCATTTCGTGATCCAGTTTCCTTTTAAAAGGACTTCAAAGTTTTAGAGGATTAAATTTTATAAAATATTTTTTTAATATTTTTACTTGTCCTAGGATGCCACTATTGATAGCAAATGAAAGAGGAGGATATCCCCTAATTTTCCTATTTTATTATTTTTATTTATTATTCGAAAATGTGTCCTTTGAAATCATTCAAAATTTTCAACAAAATATTTTGATAAAGTTTTTAAATGACTTTATTCACATCCTTTTATCCTGATATTACAAAATATAAAATTGGAAAAAATAGGGCACACAGTGGACCAAATGCCTAATCTAGCGTGCAAGAGAGTATAATTCGACTTTGAGAGCACCTAGAAACATGAAATTTGTAATGCACAAGGAAAATGAGATGAGCTTCCATATATTCCAAATGTGGGCGGTATTTGAAGGGGCGTGGCACTTATTGAAGCATTGTCATAATAAAATATAGATAAAGTAGAGCCAAATAAGCAGAGAAAGTAATTTTTTTTAACGTAAAAAAGATTTTTAAACTGTTTAGAAAAGAAATATTTATTTTGAGTAAAACAAAAAAATTTTTTTTACTCATTTCTGCAAAAAAAAAAAAAATGTTAAGTGAAATTTTTTTTTTTTGAGTTTACATTTTTTTTTGCTTGTAAAATTTTTACATTGGGTTAAAAAATGTTTGAGAATGTCAAAAATACTCAGTAAAACATTTTTGTGGCTCATCAATGTCATTAAAAGCGTTTAGGTGTTTTTTTTTTTTAACATAAATTCAAGGTACACCAATATGAAATTCACGGTTTTTGCTTACAATTTCTGAACCTCTGAACCGATTTGGCTGATATTTAATATCAACCTGACTAGGAAAATTGAAAATTTATATGCCAAGCGTCAGCAGCAACAGAGTTGCCGTTTGGAAGTTATCGTGTTTAAACATACAAATGGACGGACGTCACTAGATCGACTGAAAAACAAAACCAGCAAAAACCAGCAGCCAATTTTTTTATTATTTTGGAACTCAATATCTATTCTTTTGAAATCATGTAAAAACCCTATAGAAGTTAGCGGGATTCGTACCTAAATTCATTAACAAAATTCAAGTTTGCTTGAAAAATAATTCCATTGTGAACTCTCTTTTTAATTTACGTTTTTTTACGAACAACAACACAAATTAGCTTCAAATATACATTCCTTGTGATTAAAATATAACAAATAATTTGATAAATTGCCTTTATGCGGTCGTAAAATAGCAGTTTAAACAAACAATACGTCTACACAGAACTTAAAGAATTGTTTTTATAAAAACTAATTACTCATGTTTGGCTGCCTACTACGATGGTGTTTTTGCAATAAACAAAGAAATTTTATTAGCGTTAAGTAAGGTAGGAATAGTGCAATCATATATGCGATACTAATTCAATATTGTCAAAACTTCATTTTTCGACCAACTGCGCACCAGATTCAACATTTGGTCCACTGTGGGGCAGGTAATTCTCTTTCATCATCATATTTTGTAATATGTGGGTTTTCGTGTCAACTGACACAACTTTTGATACCGATGTCTTCCGATCGGGATAACATTTTTCAGCGAGATCGGTCAAGGAATTTCTGAGTTAGAGGGGGTCGAAATTTGACATTTTGGCCAAAGAGGTGTTTATTCTCATCCATGTAACTTCTTACCTATTGTTTTTTGCAAAATGTGTCTCAAAGAGTTTAGATGGCTATTTCTTCAGTCTTTCGAAAAAAATTATAAAAAAAAATAAAAAAAAATTTTTTTGATTTTTTTTCTTAAAAATCTAAAACTTTTTTGACCTTTTCCTTAAATTGGGCCCTTTTTTTTTTTTTTTTTTTTTTTTGATTCAAAAGGAAGCTTAGGTCTTTTTCTTTAAGAGCTATGGGGTCGCTTAGTGGGATGCGGGTGGGATATCTATGAACATTTTTTTTTTTTAACTTTGGAACCCAAATACGGTTCTTCAATTTGCACTATTAGGCGTGGGATAGCTAATCAGTTTCCGATTTCGATCCGCGATACCCTCTAATTTTTATAGATTTGAAAAAGAAAGCACGATCCAAAAAATGAGGGCGGTGGGGTGGGGCCATATGCTCCTCATCGGGGTCAAAGTTGGGCGTAAAAAGGTAAAATACTCAAAAAGCCCCAAAACAGCCCTAGAAACGCCCCTGGAGGGGTGCAATGTGAGACGAACCTCCAATAATTTTTTGCCCCCAACATTTTTCTTGAACTTACCTTACCCCTATTTCCACTTCCTAAGGGGGCTCCCATACAAAACATTTTTAAAAAATTTGATCCTACCATTCTAACTTGCCCTAAAGTGCCCCAAGTGGAGCCAAATGTATGACCGACCTCCATTATTTTATTAATTCTAACATTTTTTGCAAACACACCTACAATGTATCTTTAACTCTTAAGGTGGTCCCCATACATTTCTTTTATTTTTTATAAATTTGTTTTATTTAACCAGCTCCAACCGCCCCTACCGTGCCTCCTAGAGAGGCAAAAATTACGTCCAACCCCCATTATTTTTTAGTTACCAACATTTTGTCCGAACATAATAACACCCTATCTCCACTCCTTAAGGGGCTCCCATACATTATAAAAACATGTATTTTTAAAAACCAATAAAAAAATAAAAAAATGTATGGGGACCCCCTTAAGAGTTGAAAATAAAGGGTATGTATATTCTGAGAACATGTTGGAGTTGCAAAAATATTGGGAGCCCCCTAAGGAAGTGGAAATAGGGGTTAGGTATACTCAAGAAAAATGTTGGGGGCAGAAAATTAATAGAGGTCGGTCCCACATTGCACCCCTCCGTGGGCAGTTCTAGGGCAGTTGTGGAGCTTTTTGAGGATTTTAACCTCTTTACGCCCAATTTTGACCCCGATGGAGAGCCATATGGCCCCATCCCACCGCCCTTATTTTTTGGCTTATGCTTTCTTTTTCGAACCTATCAAAATTAGAGGGTGTCCCGGATCTTAATCGAAAACTGGTGAGCTATCCCACGCCTAATAGTGCAAATTGAAGAACCGTTTTTAGTGTTCCAAAGTTAAAAAAAATAAAAATTCATAGATATCCCACTCGCATCCCACTAAGCGACCCCATAGCTCTTAAAGGAAAAGACCTAAGCTTTCTTTTGAATCAAATAAAAAAAAAAATGACCAATTTGAGAAAAAAGTCAAAAAAGTTTTAGATTTTTTAGAAAAAAAAAAATCAAAAAATTTTTTTTTCATTTTTTTTATAATTTTTTTGAAAGACTGAAGAAATAGCTATCTAAACTCTTTGGAACAAATTTTGCTAAAAAGAATGGGTAAGAAGTTACATGGATGAGAATAAACACCTCTTTGGCCAAAATGTCAAATTTCGACCCCCTCTAACTCCGAGAGTCATAAACCGATCTTGCTGAAAAATTGTGTCTGAACTACTATCCAATAGGACTTACCTTGGTGCAAATTTTATCGGAAGACATCGGTTTCAAAAGTTGTGTCCCTTAAAACTTTTAAGTCCTTTTAAAAAGAAACAGGATCACGAATCGAAAAACTGTGAATGCAGTTTTACTCTCTACTATCAGACGTATATCACACGGTTCACGTTTAATATTGGCTGTCGGCGGTGCAATAAATGAAAAATTATTAAACAAAAACATTAAAAAAGGCCTCGAGCTCAAATATTTTTTTTTCTAAATTTAAAAAAAAGGTCGAATAAAATAATAAATTAAATTTATTACCCAGAAATAATTATTTAGCCGAACCTATTCAAACTTAACAATTTCACAGTGTTGTATTTTTCTAATTGTTACCAACCCTCCGTTAGGTTAGACTATGATTAAATTTATTTTCAATATATTTTTTACCACTTATGCCATTTTTGCATGACAACGTTAAATTTCTTATATATTTTGATTTTTATTATTGAATTTTTTTTATAGTTAATATTTCTTAATAAAGTTATAAATTTAAGCCGCAATCAAATGATTAAAACAAAACATATAAAATATTATGCTATATTTAGGTTAATAAATTCTTATTTTTTGATTTTGTGGCTTTTACAAGGAAAACTCATAAAAATTGTTAAATAAAAAATTATGTTCATAAAATTCTTACAAAAAAAAAATCAAAGACTTGTGTTCATAAAATTGTTTAACACTAAAAAACAAAAATAAATTTAAAATCCAAAACAAAGAAAATCTCTTTCTTAGCAAATCCAAAATGATAATTTGATTTAGAAACTTTAAATAACGAAATTTCAATTCAACAAAAAAATGTTTCTTGTACTACAATAAAATGACAAACCCATACAAGAAAATTTTTACGTGCTGTTTTGCAATGTTGCAAAACATAAAATGGAAAAACTCTTCAACATTTTCTAAACTAAATTTTCTTAGTTGAGAGAGTACACTTTAAAGAAAAATTATAAAAAAAAAACAAAAATTTATAATTTGTTTCCAAATTGTCGAAAACTTTCGGATAAATCCTTTTTTTTAATTTTTTTATTCCGAACTTTTTAGATTTTTTCTAAATTGTTTTTGAACTATTTTGAATATTCCATCAAAACTATTCCCTAATTTTGATTAGTTGAGTGAAGTTATTTGCTAAATAACCCCCAGAAATGGTCAAAAACGAAATTCGTTTATAATGCAAAAGTTTATTCACTTAAAAACAACTTAACAGACAACATTTTAAATAAACTACAAACCCTTACTTTAACATTTTTTTTGGTAGTTTACTAACTTATTTAGTTTTTTTTTTTTCTCCGTGTATGTTAAAAACATGCCAATGAGAATGTTGATAGAAATGTGTTTTAAGAAATTGTATACTTCTTTCTTGTTAGAAAAATTGTCAAAAAAAAAAAATATATCGTATGCTTGTTTTCGTAGTCACTTCGAAGATAGACATAGTTAAATTTGATTTAAATTGAGTTTTTTTTGGTGAAAATCACAATGTTGATTTGTTGCAGACGACAATAAATAAAACAAGTGAAAAAGAGAAATTTGGTTTTGCTGAATGTATCGATGCCCTAAATAATTAAAAAAAGATTATTGGAAAAAAAAATTTAATTAAAAATATTTTATTTTGTGTAAAAAAACTTTTTTTAGTAATTTAAAAAAAAAAGAAATTTACTAAATTTTTTTTGAGTGTAAAATTTTTTTCGAGTGTATTTTTTCCAGTGTTAAAATAATTTTGAGTAACAGAAATACGTTGTAAAATATTTTTGTGTCTTACCAATGTTTTTAAAACATGTTTAACGTGTTTTCAACACGTGAATTTCAGGTGAAACTAAATTCACGGTTTTGCTAATAACACAGTGCAGCACCCAAAATCGGAATGGGATGAAACCAAAAGCAAATGAAAGTTGACATATTCCATAACAAACCCCTCAAGGCTTTTTTCTAGTTCAGAGCTAGATTTTGTTTTACAAGCATTTGAAGTTAGTGCACTTTTATTATAATTATAATAATAAATGCTTGAAAACTGTATCAGTGGCGAATGATTAATATTGTAATTGCCTTTAAATAACAATCATACGCAACGGTGTACAGTGTTTTTTTTTTAATAATTTGGCTTTTCAGTAAATAGGTACTGGACCGATTGCAGTAAAATTCATACCAGTCATAGCTGAAGTAATTTTGAGCTTAAGTTTGGAAACTGGACCCTACATGTCCAATAAGGGCACCACCAGGCGCCTTTAAAGTAGGACATGTTTAGTACACAAAAACTTTAAATGCTTTAAAATCACCAACTTTAAATGCGTGTAAAACAAAATCTAGCTCTGACCTAAAAAAAAGGCCTTGAGGGTTTTGTTATGGAAAACGTCATCTTTCATTTGCTTTTGGTTTCATCCCATTCCGATTCCGAAAGTTCGATTTTGTATCACTGTGTAACTTTTGACCTGGACCGATTTGGCTGATATTCAATAAGAACCAGGCCAGGGAACGACAAATATATATGCCAAGCTTCAGCATCCTCAGAATTGCCTTTCGAAAGCTAGCGTGTTTTTTATCTCATAAATTGGAACGATTTCGCTGGATTGCAATACCAACCTGACCAGGTAAATACCCAACATACATATATCCTCATGAGCCTCCGTAAAGTCTTTCAAAATTAAACGTGTTTTCCACAGACAGACATACGGACGGACACCACTAGATCGTATTAAAATCGATCGAGGATCATGAATATATGGAGCATTCCAAGTCAAATCGGACACTTTGAAAAAATCGCATACTAGAGCGCTTTTAAGAATTTTTTGGGATTTTTTTTTTTAAAAGTACGTAAAAACACAAAAATTTTGAAAAAAAAAATTGAAATTTGGACCATTATTGAAGAAGTTATGAGTAAAAGAACCCAGCAAAACTTAGATTACCAAATAAGGTATAAAATAAGGCATAAAATCTTATTTTATACATTGCATCTTATTTTATACATTGCAGCATTGATGATTTTAACAGTCGATGAGGCTCAAAGTAATGCATCCACATTATCACATAGAATACCAGTAAGGTATAAAATAAGTCATAAATTTATAACGAAGAATACGAGTAAGGTGTAAAATATATGATATTTTATAGGTTACGAGAAATGAAATAATATAGCATACCAGAAGATAATATATAAGGTGTTACGAGTAGTGAAAAAGTAATTTGTATTAAATTTACTCACGTGATTGTAAGTGAGTGTAAGTAGATAAAATATGCTCGTGAGTGTGTGTCTTTAGTTCCTGTCGTGAGCCGATCTCTAGTTTAAACTTATGCATTTTTTTATAAAATAATTATTTTTTATGTTATTGTAATACATTCTGCATCCAATTATAAATAATGCATTATTTCAAACTTTCAAATAATACATAATGTAACCAAATATAAGTCATCCATGATTTAATGTTTAGAAATAATAAATATGAAATACATTTTTTCCAATAATCATGCATTACGTAGCAAATTATTAGTAATGCATTATTTTTCACTTTAAAATAATACGTTGTGGAACAAATGTTTGGTAAGACATCCTAAAATAATGCTACAAATAAGGTATATACATTACCTGGTAATGTGTTATATAATCACTACCCATTACCAAAGTTTTGCTGGGAAGTTTGAGTAAAGGAACAAGCTACCAATTTTTAAAAATTCGATATCTTTTGAACGGGTCATCAAAAAAATCTGAAAATTTACCACGAAGGAGTTTTAGAAGGGTACTAAAAACTGTAAACAAATTAAGAAAATCTAAATAAAAAATTTTTCAAAGTGTCCGATTTGACATGGAATGCCCCATATATACTTTATGGGGTCCAAGACCAATATTTCGGGGTGTTACAAAGTTATCATTACAGTGGAGGGTATAAAAAAGAAAATCCGCGTAAAACAAATTTTGAGAAAAAAAATTCGAAAAAAAATTTTAATGTAAAAATTGGTAAAAGGAATTAATTTTAAGGAAAAGAATTAAAAAACTTCGCGGAAAAAATTTTTGGCAAAAAAATTTTTGGGGGGAAGAATGGGTTTGTATTTATATAAATACCTTTCTGTACCCAATTCGGTTGACATTTGTCAACCAGCTGCCGAATTAAAGCATTTTGTATTTTTAGGTTATGTTGAATGTACCAAAATGTTCTAGTTATTCTTACATTTTAGTTCATAAATCTTAAACCCCTAAACTGATACCAAATGCAAAATGTAGCAAACTTCTTGGGGCAACAACAACACTCAAAGAATTATGTAGGTAAATTCCAGTGAATATTCACTTAAAACAAATGAAATTTTATTTAAAAACCATTCCACTGTTTTTTTCATTTAAAATAAAAACACATTACAGTCAATTTTAAATGTTAATTTAATGACTAACCAAAACATTAAAAAACTAGTGAATATTCAGTTATTTTGTATTGAAAAACAGTAAAACTATAGAAGAAATTTTTTACTGCCGAAATTAAATGTAACAGAAAATTAGTTTTTAATACAGTAAATTATTTTTTTTAAACTACAGAAACAGTAAAAAAATTAAGTCCTTTATAAAATAAGTGATTTTTCTTTTAAAATGACTTTACTGATTACTTTTTAAAATAACCTACAAACAGTTAATGACATAATTTTCTTAGTGAAGTAAATATTTTAAGTTTGATCCATATCCGTGGAATACTTTGGCCGTGATCGCCATTTCAACAGACAGACGGACATCACTAGAATGTATTAGAATCAATCACTGATCAATAATATTTACTTTATGGGGTCCTAAACCGATATTTCAATAAGTTACAAACGGAATGACAAATTTATATATACCCTCTAACACTAATAAGGAAGGTGTTTCGCAGGGCACCCACCTATTGTCCTGAAAAAGTTATCTGTTTTTTTATAGCTGGTCAATTTCACATTAAGCGGGTCAAAGGGGAGAAGGAAAACGGAATTTCTTTCGTTTTTTGAGGATTTTTCCCATTTCTTCAAAAGAAACTATATGAATATTTTATACAGGTCGAAAGGCTTTTTGAAGGTCTATCCAATGGTGTATCGGTCGTTAATTCGTTATTGTCAACAATGTATAATCGTTGGGGTTGATCACCACTATCACCCAAGAACAATAAATCTCCCCTAAATCTCCCCTAATCTCCAAAAATGCCATGACGTCAAACAGAGACATCAGTTTATTTTGTGCATAAGTAAGTGATGCCGAGACGCCAAAACGCAAAATACACCTGACACCCTTTCATTTTGGCCTATGTAAGAAACGCCAAGACGCCAAGACGCCAAACTTATTTTGTGGCGTTAGAAGATTGAATATCCTCTTAGGGAAGATTTATTGTTCTTGGTACAGAGTACTCCATTGTGTCGGAGCCTTTATTTGAGCCAAATCAAAGCATTTTAACCCAAGGCGTTTTTCGATCCAAGTTTAATGTTGTTGGTGAAATTGTTCTAAAAAACCAAAACTTTGATAGTAGAGAGCCATAGGTTTAAATGATCGGACTTCGCTCAAAATAATTAAAAGTGAAACCTTGTCTCAATCTCTAAGAAAGGGTCAAGGAAAACAAGTTAAGATTTATTTTTTGCAGTTTCTTGACCTTAGAAAAAACCAAATTTTTTTGCACATTTCAAGCGATATCTCGAAAACCGTTAAATCAATATTAAAAAAAATATCGATTATTATATTTTTTTTAAATTTTCAAAAACCCAAAATTTTTATCGGAATCCAATTGGCCTTAAATTTGTAAATTTTTTTTAGGGGTATTAGAATAAAAAATTTGCCCGTACACTTAAGAAAATCAGAAAAATAAATGCCACTCCAGTATTCCTTTGGTACACTCAAAAAAAAAGTTTGTAAAATTACAAGTAAAAGGTCTTGTAATTCTATTTTACTAATATTTTTGTCTTTTTACAAAAATTGTTGTATATTTAATAAAACGAAAACTACAGTTAGCATTGTAATTTTACTATTTTATGATGTTAAATTTATTCTACAAATTTTTTAGGTAAATTTACAAAAAAGTGAATTATTTTACAAATTAAAAAAATATTACAAGGTGTTTAGTTTTTTTACACAAGAAAACTGTTATTGTACATCAAAATTTTACTTGATGTTATTTAGTCTTTCTACCAAAAAATGTGTTATTACAAACATTTTTTTTAAGATCGTTAACAAGGTTTTCAGTTTGAAATGTATGTATTGAAAAGAACAAAATTCCAATGTAATTTTACAAAACTTATTTTATTACTAGAATTAATGTTGTTTTAAAAAAAATAATAATTATTCAACAATAGGACACGCAAAAATTTTCTAAGTTCATTTTTTTTTTTGCGTTTTGAAGTAAAAAATTTAGTTAAAAATAATTTTTTATAAATAAAAAAATTTATAAAAAAAATTTTTGGAAATTTTTTAAGTTCCGGACACAAAAATTTTTCAACTAATTGTAAGCTTTAGCAAAAAAAATGAATTTTGAAAAAAGTTGTAATTTTACAAAAATGAAGTAGAAAATACAAAAACAATATTGTAAATATACAAATTTTTTTGTTCAACTACTGTTTTTACAGCAAAAAAAATTAGAAAAAATGGTATATATACAATAAAAACTGTAAATTTACCACTTTTTATTGTAAATATACAAGTTTTTTGCCATAAAAAACAGTAGTTTAACCAAACAATTTGTAAATTTACAATTTTGGTTTTTGATTTTCTACTTTATTTTGTAAATTTACAATTTTTTTTTTTAAGTTTACAATTTTTTTTGTAAATTTAAATTTTTTTTTACAAATTTAAAATTTTTATTGTAAATATACGTGTTTTTCAATATTTTTTCCGGTAAAAACAGTAGTTTAACCTAATAATTTGTTAATCTACAATTTTTTTTTTTCATTTTCTATTTTTTCTTTGTAAAATAACAACCTTTTCTGTAAGTTTACAATTTTGGTTTGTAAATTTACCAAATTTTTTGTAAACTTACAAAAAAAATGTTCACCTCGAAGTTAATATATTACAAAAAAAAATTGTAAATTTACATTTTCTTTTGTAAAATCAATTTACAAATTATCCCCGTAACATTACGGGGATTCTTGCTAGTACATATTTTACAAAACCGGCCCCGTAAAATCACGGGGATTTTATGTCATTTTACAAACTTTTTTTTTTGAGTGTATGACTTTGTTCAGACCATATTCCTGTCTAACATCAGCGGTGCAGTACTTTTGGTTTGGACCAAATCGTGGTTTCCACAAACAGCTGGTAATTACTAGATCAATTGAAATAACTAATAAGTTCCCTACTTTAGTCTTCGTTTTATTAAAAAAAAGCATATTGAAAATGCTGAAATACAATTCCGTTTTCAGTTTTTTTAACTATTATTTTAAAATTTTGTTGTTTAACATTTGGGAATTGTATTTTTGTGTAATGACTATAAAGAGTGACACAAAATGAAAAGAGCCTTATAAAACAACAAATTTCTAACCAATTTTTTTTTTGTGCTAGAATTGTTAAGCGGATTTCAATTTCGATTTAAAAAGTTTTTTTTTGTAAAAAAAAAAATAAATAAAATAAAACTTTAAAAACAAAACTCTTTTATTTTTTTTTTGCTTTCCATCTCTATACTTCCTCTACTCCTTAGAGGATTTAATTTTATGTTTATTTGGAATTGTTCAATATTCGTTAAGATCAACAGCAATACAAATTTCAAAACAGATTGTAGAAAACAAGTGAAAAAAAGAAGGCTAAAATCTGGAAAAAAAAGTTTTGTCCAAAATACAAAACACAAACTTAAGATTTTAAAGAACGTGTGTTGTCGTCTTTTGTTTAAATGTTTTATAGATTTTTAGACCTTTTTTTGTTGTAAACGAGTCTTTTGTTTTTTAGTTGTCGTAATCCCTTTGAAAAATTGTCACCTCTTTTTTGTTGTAGTTGGGACATAAATTAAAAAAAAAAAATAAATAAAAAAAAAAATCAGCTTAAAGTCTTTTTTACTGGTCATAAAAACAATACCAAACAACTCTTTATTTAGTTGGGTATGTTTTAGACTGAAATGAAAATCTCTGATGAATTACACTCAAAGTGAAAATTAGTAAAGTTTGCATTTTTTGTTGCAGAGAAAGTGTTTGATGATAACAGTTTTCTACTCACTTTGTCCATTCAGCTAGATCTTTCAAAAAGATTAGGGCAAAAAACTTTATATAAAAGGAAATTACTTTTGAAAAAATAAAAAAAATATGTTCACATATGTCAGCCAGCAGCCGAATTAAAGCATTTTTTATTTTTAGGTTATGTTGAATGTACTAAAATTTTTGAGATGTCCTTACATTTTCGCTCATAACTTTTGAACCGCTAAACTGATATCGCTCAAATGAAATACCAAACTTCTCGGGAGAACTTCCAATAAATATGTTATGTTTCAGTCATCTCCGTGTAGTTTTGGTCATGATCACCATTTTCACAGACAGACGGACATCGCTAGAATGTCTTAAACCTAACCTATCGAGGATCATGAATATATATACTTTATGGGGTCCCAGACCGATATTTCGATGAGTTACAAACGGAATGACAAACTTATGTATACACTCTATCACTCACAAGGAAGGTCTTTCACAGGGCACTAGGGCTGTCAATCCCGAAATCCCGAATCCCGGGATTTTTGTCATAAAACGAATCCCGAATCCCGGGATTTTAATGCTCAAATCCCGGGATTTTTGAAATATTAAAAATGTATGAGAATTTATTTTTAAAAATAACACTGTTCAATTATTGTTACATTTACATAAACAAATTAAAACAAAAACTATTTTTTTTAATTTTATCGTAGCTAATTAGAGCTGAGAATTCTACACACAAAGAAAAAGCTTCATTAATATAATGAAACTCATCATAAAAGTTCGTCCAATGAAATTGTTTCATTATATTTATGAAATGTTGCATAAATATTCATAGTATTTATGAAATATTTCATTATATTTATGATAATTTTCATAATATTTATGAAAACTTCATTAAAAAGTTTCATTGGACGAACTTTTATGACAAATTGTTTTCCAGTTCTTTCCCAGGCTTGCTGAATAATAGTCCAAAGCACTAACCATTAAGCCACAGTCACGGAGCCCTTTGACCAAAATTTGCAGGTTTTGGCGAAAATTTTCCAAAAAGCCGAAACTTTGATCGAAGGGCGCCACGGGTAAATTTAATCCGACTGGCCTCTAATTTGTACCACAAAAGTTTTAGGCGTAGGAGAATACAATTTTTTCTGGACGTTCAAGATTGGAAGAAAAACTCTTTTTATACAAAAAAATGCAAGCCTAATGTATTAAGTTATTACTTTTCTCCTTTAAAAGTTTTTATTATTTTTAATTTTCTTTAAATTAGTTTTAAAATTATACAGTGCAACAACCAAAATCGGAATGGGATGAAACCAAAAGCAAATAAAAGTTGTCATTTTCTATAACAAACCCCTCAGGGCCTTTTTTAGTTCATTGCTAAATATTTTAATAATAATTACTTGAAAACTGCATAAATGGCGTATACTTAATTTGTTAATTGCCTATAAATAACAATTAGAACAATTAGAAATCATTTTTTTAATAATTTCGTTGTAGCGAAATCGACGCAAGGGTTTTCGTGGGAATCAAAGTCACGACTCCCTGCTTAATAGGCTAGCACGCTACCACTAATCCACAGTGGCCCCCTTAATATTCACAACAAAATTGAAACATAAAGAGTCTACAATTTTTTTACTTTTATAATCAAAGAAATTTAACCCGAAAAATCCCGGAATCCCGAAAAATCCCGGGATCCCGAAAAATCCCGTAGTCCCGAAAAATCCCGGGATCCCGGGATTTCGATTTTCAAATCCCGAATCCCGGGATTTTAAAAAACCGATCCCGTTTGACAGCCCTACAGGGCACCCACCGATTGTCCTGAAACTTGAATATGGGAATGAGAGGGGAAAATTAGAGTTACCTGCTTTTTTTTTAGCTGGCCAATCTCAAATTTAAAAATTGCTTGCCTTATGTAAAAAAAGGGCTTTCGGGAAAATCCGTATAAAAGCCGAACTAGCAGGAATTTCGCCAAACGAAAAAATACTGGTCAGCTTATTTTTGATAGAGATTATTATATATGACTTTGGCGGTCATACGTACATATATACATCTCCATATAACCTACCCCTACGATTATACATTTTTGACAATAACGAACTAAACGAAGCCGTTTAGACCTTCAAAAACCTTTCGACCTGTATAAAATGTTCACATAGTTTATTTTGAAGAAATGGAAAAAATCCTCAAAAAAAGAAAAAATCCCGTTTTTGCCCCTCCCCTTTGAGACTGGGCAGCTATAAAAAACAGGTAACTCTTATTTTTATCCCCTCTTTCTTATATGCAAATTTCAGGACAATCGGTGTGTGCCCTATGAAAGACCTTCCTTGTAAGTGGAGGGTATACAAAAAATGGAGTATAAAAAAAATCAAAAATATTTTGAATAAAATGCATGTAAATTCGTCACAAACAAATTGCGCATTAAAAACCTTCGTTTAGCCCGTAATCATGTTCGTTCCATACCTACCCTGTATATCTAACCCTTAAGGGGCCCTAATACATTTTTTTTTATTTTTTATAAATCTGTTTTATTAAACCAGCTACTATTGCCTCTAAAATGCCACCAAGAGATTTTTGTATGGCGACCCCCTAAAGTGTTGAAAATAAAGGTAAGATATTTTTTGAGAAAATTTTGGTGCTGAAAAAATATTGGGGGTTGGTCATATGTTTTACTCCTCTAGGGGCACCCTATGGGCCCTATAAAATTTGCTCTTACCGCTTAACTGCCCATAGGGTGTCCCTAGAGGAGTAAAACAAATGACCATTTGTTTTACTCCTCTAGGGGCACCCTATGGGCAGGTGAGCGGTAAGAGCAAATTTTATAAAATTCCATTTTGTATAGGAGCCCCCTTAGGAAGCGGAGATATATATAAGTTCAGAAAAAATGTTAGGATCGGAAAATTAATGTAAAATCACATTGCACCCCGCCAGGGACGTTTCTAGGGCAGCTGTAAGGCTTTTTGTGGATTTTTACCCTATGATGCCCGATAAACTGTCCCGAAATTGACCTCTTTTTAGAATTTCGCTTGTTAATAGCTGCTGGGGTCATATGGCACCTAACACCTTTTATGGTTCATGCTTTTTTTTCGAACCAAACAAAATTGGACTGTTTAGCAGATCGAAATCGACCTCCATTAAGCGACGCCAGAGCTCTTAAAAGAAAAGACATAAGCTTACTTTTGAATCAAAAAAGGGCTCATTTTGATATAAAAAGTCAAAAAGTTTTGGTTAAAAAAAAAATTGAAAAAAAAATATTTTTTTTTTCTCAGAAATAATTTCTTTTACCACTTTTTATACCCTCCACTCTAGTGATAGAAGTGATAGAGGGTATAAGTTTGTCATTCCGTTTGTAACACCTCGAAATATTGGTCTAGGAGGCCATAAAGTATATATATTCATGATCCTCGATCGATTTTAAGACGATCTAGCGAAGTCCGTCCGTCCGTCCGACTGTCTGTCTGTTGAAAACACGCTAACTTTTGAAAGAATTTACGGAGCCTCCTGAAGTTTGGCAGGCTGGTATTGCAATCCAGCGAAATCGGGTCAGTGGTTCAAAAGTTATGAGCAAAAGACTGAACTTCAACAAGGCGTTTTCGTGAAGAATTTATGAGAAAAAAAACACGCTAGCTTTCGAAAAGCAATTCTGAGGATGCTGAAGCTTGATATAATATTTGTCGTTCCCCTGGCCTGGTTAATATTGAATTTCAGCCAAATCGGGAGAGTGGTTCAAAAGTTATTAGCAAAACCGTGAATTTCAGATTAGTTTCACCTTAAATTCACGTGTTGAAAACCCGTTAAACATTTTTTCAAAATATTGGTAAGTCACAAAAATATTTTACAACGTATTTTTGTCACTCAAAAATATTTTTAACACTAAAACAAAAAACAAATACAATGGAAAAAAATTTTACACTCAAAAAAAGTTTTTTACACAAAATAAAATATTTCTAATCAAAAATGTTATTTTTTTTACGTTAGAAAATTTACTATCACTTAAAACGGGCATTGTGGAGGGTATTGATAGATTCGGCCAAGCCGAATTTAACTTTTCTACTTGTTTTAAATAAAGTTTTTTTCTCATAATTTTTTACATTGTTCGGTAAGGTCAAATTGAACTTTTTTTATTTGTTATATAATGTGTTCATCGCTGAGGATCCTAAAATCAAATTCTTATGACTATTTTATTAGAAAATCTAAAAGTTACCAGAGCATAGTTTTTACCCTCTTATCATGATCATTGACCCTTTCTAAAAAGTACTTTTGCCAAAAAAAATATCTAAGCACATTTTTTACACAATTTACCCGCTTTAAAGTCAGAAATTTGAAATATTTTTCATGATATATTTTTTTTTTTTGGCTGGAAAATTCCGCATTTTAAATATCAAGTTCCTATGACCATTATTTCAGAAGATAGAAAAAGTACCAAAGTACTTTCGTATTTTCCAAAAAGTACTTTCTAGGGTTTTTATGTTTAATGTAAAAATTTGAAGTTTTGGATTTCTTTAGACGATTCCTGTGGCATTAAAAGGATCTTGTTTTATTTTTTTGAGTGTATCATTTAAATTCCAAATCTCATTTAAATTTTTATACATTTTTTCGATTGTCTGTATGTTTATAAAACATATTCGGTGTTCTTTTGTTTTTTTATTGCTTTCGAAATCTTCTTTAAAGCTTCATTACTCATCCTTCATCATCATCATTATTTTCAAATGAAATTTATTTGCCCAAAAAATATGTCGCTGCTGTTGTTATAAAGCGTTGGATGGCCCTAAAAAGGCGTTAGTTTTATTACTTTGATTAAAATCATTACAATTTCAGTTATTTAAAATTTATTTTTCATTCAAAAAAACATTTTTTTTTTGTTTTTTGTAGGTTTTTATCTTATTTCTTGGCATGAAAAAGTCATTAATATTGGCTTTCGTTTTGTTACGTACGTAGGAAATATTTTTGGACCAATAAAATCGGCTTCCATACGTCAACGGGAAGTTTATAAATGACACATTAAGCCGTTAAACATTAACATCGTTTTGTTGACAGTTTATAAATTAATTATAATTTTGTTGTTGTTGCTATATTGTATGAATTTTGTTAATAAATGGACAGCTCAGCATTTGGTGGTTGAAATAGTATTAATATTAGAATTATGATAAATAATGGGGTATGAAGTGGAAGTAGAGACAATTTAATAATAGACACAGGGAACAAGTTTTAAATAAGATAAAAATCAATTATAGATTTAAGACAATTTTATTTAAGAGAAAAAAAAATTAATTTGATTAAGTTGTTAAAAATTATTTAATGATACGATTTTCAGATTATAATGATGATGAAAAATTAAGGAGACAAATAGTTGTACTGTGTATTAAATTAAGAGAAATTTTCAGTAGAGAAAAATATCTCGGCAACTGAGACCAGAAAAAAAAATATCAGGAACTGAGATTTCAGATTCTGAGGCATTTCACTGATCAGTTGCTGAGAAATTTTCCTTGCTTAAAAATGTCTCAGTTACTGAGACACATACTGGCACATCTGAAATGTGCAATGTGCCCTAGTATGACTCATGTCACATCTGAAATATGCCGTGTGCCAGTTATGGGCTCATGGCACATTTCAGATGTTTTTTTTTAATAACTGTTTTAAGAAATAAAATAATTTTTTAAGAAAAAATAGTACTTTTTTTATAAAAAATAGTACCTTTTTAGAAAAAAAGTACTTTTTAAGAAAAATAGTACTTTTTTTAAAAAAAATAGTACTTTTTTTAGAAAAAATAGTACTTTTTTTTAGGAAAAATAGAAAAAAAAGTACTTATTTAGAAAAAAATACGTTTTTAGAAAAAGTATCACTTTTTTGATAAAATATTTCTTTTTACGAAAAGTACTTATGTATAAAAAATGGTGCTTTATCAGAAAAAGTATTATTTAAGAAAATATTGTACATTTTTAGAAAAAAAACGTATTTTTTTTTCACAAAAAGTACTTTTTAGAAGAATATTTACTTTTTAGACAAAAAAGTACTATTTAGACAAAAAAGTACCCAGCAAAAACATGGTAATGAGTTGTGAAAAGTAATCATTACCAAGTACATTATTTATAATTAGTACCCATTACCATTAACATTATTTTAAGCCCAAAAGTAACTACTTTTCTGTAATATGTTATAAAAGCACCTCTAAGTGATAATATCTTCTTTCACTTGCAGTTTTTAACCTTTACAATTCAATTAACTTAAAAAGTACTTAAAAACTTAATAAAAATTACGCAATTTTTAAGTTTTAGTAAAAACAAGTTAAATTTTAAAAGTTTTAATTAACTAATTATTTTACTTCTTATTGGTAATGGGTTTTTACTCCTTATTTGTAATCCGAGGCAGTAACTACTTATTAATCTCCATACACTCAAAATATTTTGTAGACAAAAACAAATGAAAAACACACTTAAAACCAGTGAATAAACAATTGAAAACCATCCCAGTAATTATTCATTTGTTTTAACAAACATAAACATTTATTTTTTACTGTTGACAAAATTTTCTAAAATAAATAACATTAAACGTTAAAAAATTACGTTTTTTTCACTCTTTTTTACCAACAAGTTCGAAAAAAATAACAAACGAAAACATTAAAAATTAATGATAGTTCTGTTATTTTTACCAACAAATTTCAAAAAAAATAATCTACGAAAACAATAAAAATTAATGATTTCGTAGGTAATTTTTTACAATTTTTTATTGAAATATTTTTTTAAAAATTTTTAATAAAATTTTTGGGGAATCGATCCCGCAATCAACGACATTCTGGCCAGACACTCTACCCATCGTGCCAAAGTCACTTGATACAAACATGTTTTTATATTTCTATAAATATTTTTTTGATTTTTTTTTTCTACAAAAAAATAAATGACTTGTGTAGGTAAAAACTAATGATATTTCATTAAAAAATACCAACAATTTAAAAAAAAATACTTACACAAATCATTAAAAATCAAAAGAATAATCAGTAGTTTTTACTTACAGAACAAAAATAAATGACTTTAAAAATTGAATGTTAATGAAAGTCTTTATTTTTTAGTGTGTTATTTTTGAAACAAAGGACTGAAGTAGTCATTAATAAAAACTGAACATCAAACAAATGTTTTTTCTTTTAAAAACGACTAAACGGAAAACTTTTTAAATAAACTACAAACAGTTAATGACATAATTTTTTGAGTGTACTCTTCACTAGTTATTTTTGTCTCAAGCCCTTGTTAAAATAATTAGTGTTTCATTCAAAAAGTAACTACTTATTAACATCTGTTTCGGATTACAAAACCCATTACTAGTAATGCCAATTTTTGCTGGGTACATTTTAGAAAAAATGTGTTTTTTTTTTAAATAAGTACATTTTTAAAATAGCACATTTTTTACCACTTTTATTAAAGTAGTATTTTTTTTAGAAAAAGTACCTTTTTTTTAGAAAAAAGTAATATTTTTTAGAAAAAGTACTTTTATTTAGAAAACGTACTTCTTTTAGAAAAAAAAAATTTTTGCTCTAATAAAAGTAGTAAGTAAACAATGTACTTTTTAAAAAAGTAGGTTTTTCTGAAAAATCACTTTTTTCTAAAAGGCACTTTTTTGTCTAAAAATATTTTTTTCTATAAAGTAATTTTTTCTAAGAAAGTACTATATTTTCTTAAATAATTCTATTTAGAAACGGAGTTACATTTTTTCTAAATAAGTACTTTTTTCCTGAAAAAGTACGTTTTTTTCTTAAAAGGGCTATAGTAGTGCTACTTTTTCTAAAAAAGTATTTTTTTTTTCTATTTTTCCTAAAAAAGTACTATTTTTTTCTAAAAAAGTACTATTTTTTCTAAGAAACTACTATTTTTTCTAAAAAAAGTATTATTTTTTCAAAAAAAAAGTACTATTTTTTTAAAAAAGGTATAATTTTTTTAAAAAAGTAATTTTTTTTAGAAAAAGAACTATGTTTTCTAAAAAAGTACTATTTTTTTTAAAAAAAAGTATTTTATTTCTTAAAACAATTTTTGAAAAAATAAACATTTGAAATGTGCCATGAGCCCATAACTGGTACACGGCACAAAAAGTTGTAAGCATTGTACTTTTTAAAAATGTACTCATTTCTAAAAAAATTCCTTTTTTCTAAAACGTATTTTTTTGTTTAAAAATATTTTTTTCTATAAAGGAATTTTTTCTAAGAAAGTACTATATTTTCTTAAATAATTCTTTTTAGGAAAAGAGTAACATTTTTTCTTTTTTCTTCTAAGTACTTTTTTCCTAAAAAAGTACGTTTTTTTCTTAAAAGTGCTATAGTAGTGCTACTTTTTCTAAAAAAGTATTTTTTTTTTCTATTTTTCCTAAAAAAGTACAATTTTTTCTAAAAAAGTACTATTTTTTCTAAAAAAGGACTATTTTTTCTAAGAAAGTCCTATTTTTTCTAAGACACTACCATTTTTTCTTAAAAAGTACTATTTTTTCTAAAAAAAAGTACTATTTTTCTAAAATGGTACTATTTTTTTAAAAACTACTAGTTTTTTTCTAAAAAAATCTATTTTTTCTAAAAAAGTACTTTTTTTTTTTTTTAAAAAAGCATTTTATTTCTTAAAACAATTATTCAAAAAATAAACATTTGAAATGTGCCGTGAGCCCTTAACTGGTACACGGCACAAAAAAGTTGTAAGCAATGTACTTTTTAAAAAAGTACTTTTTTCTAAAAAAATTCCTTTTTTCTAAAACGTACTTTTTTGTCTAAAAATATTTTTTTTTCTATAAAGTACTTTTTTCTAAGAAAGTACTATATTTTCTTAAATAATACTTTTTAGGAAAAGAGTAACCTTTTCTAAATAACTACTTTTTCCCTGAATAGGTACTTTTTTTCTTAAAAGTGCTTTAGTAGTGCTACTTTCTCTAAAAAAGTATTTTTTTTTTTCTATTTTTCCTAAAAAAGTACAATTTTTTTCTAAAAAAGTACTATTTTTTCTAAGAAACTACTATTTTTTCTAAAAAAAAGTACTAATTTTTTTAAAAAAAAGTACTATTTTTTCTAAAAAGGTATTATTTTTTTAAAAAAGTACTATTTTTTTTAGAAAAAGAACTATGTTTTCTAAAAAAGTACTATTTTTTCTTAAAAAAGTATTTTATTTGTGTGCCATGAGCCCATAACTGGTACACGGCACAAAAAGTTGTAAGCACTGTACTTTTTAAAAAGTACTTTTTTCTAAAAAAAAAATCCTTTTTTCTAAAACATACTTTTTTGTCTAAAAATATTTTTTTTTATAAAGTACTATATTTTCTTAAATAATACTTTTTAGGAAAAGAGTATCATTTTTCTAAATAAGTACTTTTTTCCTGAAAAAAGTAATTTTTTTTTAAAGTGCTTTAGTAGTGCTACTTTTTCTTAAAAGGTACTATTTTTTTAAATAAGTATTATTTTTTTTTAATAAATAACTATTTTTTTTTTTTTCAAAAAAAGAACTATTTTTTTTCCAAAAAAAAACTATTTTTTTCTTAAGAAAGTGGTAAAAATGTTCATTGCTATGTTACTGAGAAATTTTGCGTGCATAAAAAATGCTCAGTTGCTGAGAGATTTCTCAAGGAAATTTCGATTCTAATGGGGTTAAAAAAGGGTTCTTTGGTACTTTATCTGTTCTCTGAAAAAAAAAAAAAAATAGTTCAAGAAACTTGAAATAAAGGATCCTCCCGTTAAAAAAACGTTAGGGAAAAGGCTGTTTTTGGAAAATTCGACCCTAAGAGAGTAAAATGTGATAAAAATGTGTACTTTGGTACTTTTTCAAACTTCGGAATTAGTTGTCAAAAAACTTGAAATTTGATATGTAAGATATTCTAGCGAAAAATGTGTAAAAAATTTACCTTTTGGAAATTCTGATTTTAATGGTTATTACAGGGTAAAAATTGTTCTATGGTACATTTTATATTTTCTAAAATAATGGTCCTCTCTTAGGAGTAAAAAAGAGAACTTTGGTACTTTCTCTATCTCCTGAAAAAGAACTAAAGCAGAATTTTCCAGAAAAAAAAAATAAAAAAATACCTTTTGAAAATCCCGAGGTTGATAGAATATAAAGGGTGGAAACTGTACTTTAGTAGGTTTTCTTACTTCTAAAATAATATTTCTAGAAACTAGAAATTTTTAATGCAGGATCATCCTGCAGAAAAGAATATAAAGGGTGGAAACTGTACTTTAGTAGGTTTTCTTACTTCTAAAATAATATTTCTAGAAACTAGAAATTTTTAATGTAGGATCATCCTGCAGAAAAAAAACATACTGACAAAAAAACTTTTTAAAGAGTTTCGATTCTAAAAACTTTGGTACTTTTCTATATCCTTAAATAGTGACCATACAAATTTCTAATAAAGGATCATCCTGCTAAAAATAAACATTCTGCCAAAACTACTTTTTGAAAAACCCCGAGTTTAATCGGGTTCTATCTTAGGGGTAAAAAAGTTAACTTTGGTACTTTTTTATCTCGTGAAAAATAACCGAAATAGGATCTTCCAGTTAAAATAAAAAATAATAAAAATGAAAAAATGTACCCTTTAAAAATACCGAGGTAAACTGCACTTTTGCACATTTTCTTACTTCTTAAATAATGGCTATAGGATACTAGAAATGTTCAATGTAGGTTCGTTCATAATGAAATTTTAGAGAGTTTCAATTATAAGAGGCGAAAAAATGTAACTTTGGTATTTTTTCTAACTCCTTAAATAGTGGTCATAGAAATTTCAAATTTCTATTTTAGGATCATCCGGCAAAAAATTTGGCAAAACTACTTTTTAGAGAGTTTCTTTTCGAACGGGGTAAAAAAACAGTTGGTACTTTTTCGATCTCCTGAAATAATGCTCTTGAAAATTTAATATTTGGTATGAAAGATCCTACAGCAGAAAAAAACATTCTGAAAAACTGACGTTCCGGAAGTTATGTATCTTTTGGGTTTAAAAATGGGTAAAAAATTTTACTTTGGTACTTTTTCGATAAAAGTAGTTTTAGGATATATCGATTCTAGTCGGGCAAAAACGGGTGTATAAGGGAAAATTGGTGCATTTTTTATGACTTAAAAATATAAAAATAAAATATTTGTCCATTCAACGCTTTTTTACACCTTTTTCCGATTTTAATGGGGTAAAAGGTAAAAGTTGTGCTTTGGTACATTTTCTATCTTTTAAAATAATGGTTTTGAACCATTATTTCAGATTTTTTTTCACTCAAAAATTTTTCTTTCAAATTTTTATTTCACTAAAATTTTTTATTCACACAAAAAAATTTTTTCTGCCAATGAATGATTTTTATTGTATTTATGCACAGATTCATACATTTTTCATAATATTTTTAAACTTTTTCATAATATTTATGAATAAATCATAATATGTGAAATTTAAGAAATATTTAACATTTTTCATAAATACTATGAAAAAGTTTATAAGTATTATGAAAAAGTTAATAAATTGTATGAATTTTTTTCATAAATAAAATGAAAATCGT
The DNA here is from genome assembly GCA_963921195.1 of Pegoplata infirma. Taxonomy (NCBI): domain Eukaryota; kingdom Metazoa; phylum Arthropoda; class Insecta; order Diptera; family Anthomyiidae; genus Pegoplata; species Pegoplata infirma. The sequence continues at coordinate 196,867,271 of OY992539.1, forward strand.
TCATTGGAATTTTTTGTGGGTTTATTTACCAACTATCAATATTTCTAATATTGTGTAATTTAAAATCAAAAAAAAAACTCATTAAATTTTGATTACCCACTATGCAAATTATCTTTTAACAACATGGAAAAAAATATACATTCTTTGGAGCCATATGAAAATATGCTCCCTCATATTTAACAACCATATGCTTCATTAACATTATGCGTGTTCACATCCTATGATGAATAATTTCCACTACGGTCTACTACAAGAATAACTTCAACACTTGACAGACAAAAAAAAATAAAAATGATAATGATATTTTTGGTTTAGGTGGATCTAAAGATACCCTACTTTAAAATATACATTTTTGCAAAAACTCTCTAACTTTCGGAAAGGAATTAGTAAAGGCGCTATGACACTAGCTTTATGTCTTGATGGAATTTATGGAAACAGTGCAAATATTTTACCATAGGAATTGTGAACAAGTGGGAAGAGTAAAAGCATACTAACTCAAGTAGAAAAGTTAAATTCGACTTGGCCGAATCTATGAATACCCTACACAATGCCCTTTTTAAGTGATAGTAAATTTTATAACGTAAAAAAATTAAATTTTTGATTAGAAATATTTTATTTTGTGTAAGAAAACTTTGTTTTTAGTAATTTTTAAAGAACAAATAGATAATTTACTAATTTTTTTTTTGTAAAATTTTTTTTGAGTGTAAAATTTTTTTTTTAGTGTATTTTTTTAAGTGTAAAAATATTTTTAAGTGGCAAAAATACGTTGCAAAAATATTTTTGAGACTTACCAATGTTTTTAAAACATGTTTAACGGGTTTTCAACACGTGAAGTTAAGATGAAACTAATCTGAAATTCACGGTTTTGCTAATAACTTTTGAACCACTGGACCGATTTGGCTGAAATTCAATACGAACCAGACCAGGGGAACAAGTATATACGCCAAGCTTCAGCATCCTCAGCATTTTCGTTCGAAAGTTAGCGTGTTTTTTATCTCGTAAGTTCACAAAAAACCCTTGCCGAAATTCAGTCTTTTGCTCATACCTTTTGAACCACTGGACCGATTTCGCTAGATTGCAATACCAACCTGACCAGGTAAATGCCCAATATATATATGAGTCATTCCACACCAACTGTTCCACTACAGAAAAACCATGGTGGTTTCAATAGGATATCATTTGCAAAGTATTCGCCCTTAGGGCACTATTAAATAACAAAAATAAAATTTAAGATTTCTCAAAAAGTGGGCCTTGGAGGCATGGTCAAAAATTGAAAATTTCAGCATTTTTTGCCTAAGTATCTTTATTTCAATATTTATGCCAATGAAATGAAACACAGTGATGTCTTTAAAATAAAAGTTTTTTATAGATTTTTGTATGGGCTATCGATTAAAAAAATAAAAATTGGAAAATTTTCAGAAGAAGTTCTGAATATTTTAAATTTAAATTTAAACTTTATTTATCAAAAAACATGCCACAATTTTATTTCTTTTTTAAATGTTCAAAAATTAGTTAAGGTGTATATCTATCTGTTCTGAAATTTTCAGAGATGCATTTTTCCTTGTTTTCGAGAAAAAAAATGTTGAACATTGCACTATGCTTATAATTTACAATAATGGGGTATATTACGTATGCGAATGAGTAATATTAACTCTTAAAAATCATTTAAAATAGAGATGTTTTCGTGGGTGAGTTTTTTTTGACGATCACGCACGCTCACGAAGAAAAAGTTTTAATCACGCACGATTTTTCATTTTCCTCACGTTCACGTACGCTCACGTGAGTTGAAAAAATTTTGTCACGTGCACGATACTCACGTGAGCGTGACTGAGCGTGAGAAAAATAAATGAGCATGCGTGATTAAAATAATTTCCTTGGTGAGAGAGCGTGATGGTAAAAAAACAACTTACCCACGATCACATCTCTATTTTAAATGTTTTTTAAGAGTTAATATTACTCATTCGCATACGTAATATACCCCATTATTGTAAATTATAAGCATAGTGCAATGTTCAACAATTTTTTTCTCGAAAACAAGGAAAAATGCATCTCTGAAAATTTCAGAACAGATAGATATACACCTTAACTAATTTTTGAACATTTAAAAAAGAAATAAAATTGTGGCATGTTTTTTGATAAAAAAAGTTTAAATTTAAATTTAAAATATTCAGAACTTCTTCTGAAAATTTTCCATTTTTTATTTTTTTAATCGATAGCCCATACAAAAATCTATAAAAAACTTTTATTTTAAAGACATCACTGTGTTTCAGTTCATTGGCATAAATATTGAAATAAAGATACTTAGGCAAAAAATGCTGAAATTTTAAATTTTTGACCATGCCTCCAAGGCCCACTTTTTGAAAAAACTGAAATTTTATTTTTGTTATTTAATAGTGACCTAAGGGCGAATACTCTGCAATTGATTTCATATTGACACGACATCACTTTTTTTTTGCTGAACATTTGGTGTGGAATGCCTCATATGCCAAACTTCAGGAGCCTCTATAAAGTCTTTCAAAAGTTAGCGTGTTTTCAACAGACAGACAGACGGACGGACATCGCTAGATCATCTTAAAATCGATCGAGGATCATGAATATATATCGAGGGCCTATATTCAAAACCCTCTATCTAAAAAAACACAACTTTTCAGGAGAGCCAAAAAACTGTTTATTTCGCGAATTGTTAGAGTAATTAAAATTCGATATTCTACAATATTTTTTTAAATCAACTACTGAATCTGACATATAATTCGTTTTTAAAATTTTGCACTATTGGGGATTTTAGAGGATAGATAGAGGGTTTTGTTTCTCAAAAATATTAAGTACAGGAATGAAAATGATCAGATAGAGGGTTTTGCATTTTAATAAAAATGAATTATTATGATTTCATTTATGAGATCGGTTAATTTTTAACGTAATTTATTAATGATAACGTCTTATAAATAATTTCAAAATCGCGGTTTTGGTCCACAGGTGCGGATTGTTAAGACAAAAATTATTTTTTTTTACCGAATTCGTATCAAAAGTTGACAAACTGTTGAGTATGTTATGTAAGAAATAGTAAAAAAAATAAAAACGGGATTTTGGTCCACAGATGCTGATCAGCATCGGGATTTTTAAGATAAAAATTTTTGTTTCACAATGTACACAAAACATCCAAAGTTTGAGACATATTTTTTAAAAAAAGTCAAACAAGAATTTTCAGAAAAAATTAGCATCAGTGGACCAAAATCGTGGTTCTGGAATTTTGTTGAAAAATTCATGTGCAGCATGCAAAAATTAGTATGAAAACATGTAATGCATGATAAAATTATTCAAAACAAATATTTGTAAATTAATTATTTGAAAAGATAGAGGGTTTTGCATTCAGAAAAATTAATTGTGTAAGAGATAGAGAAAACCAAAAATGCAAATAAAATAGCAAAAAAAAATATTTTTGTTCTGAATTTTACACCATAGATGAGGGCCGTTTTACTGAATATTTTGCCATCAAAAAGTCATTTTCGTGAAAATGGAAGATAGAGGGTTTTGAATATAGGCCCTCGATATACTTTATGCGGTCCTAGACCAATATTTCGAGGTGTTACAAACGGAATGACAAACTTTTATATACACTCAAAAAAACCTTGTAAAATTACAAGAAAAACTTGTAACTTTTTTTTGTTTGCTACCACCTATTTGACAAAAATTCCTAGTAATTTTACAAGCTTTTTACCAATAATTTTTTAATTTTACAAGCTTTTTACCAATAAAATTGTAAATTTACAAATTTTTTGACACGATAAAATTTACAAAGAGGTTTCGCAATTTTACTAGATTTTTCCTACCTCATATTTTACGAGAATTCCTAGTAATTTTACAAGCTTTTTACCAATAATTTTGTAATTTTACAAGCTTTTTACCAATAAAATTGTAAATTTACAGTTTTTTGGCGCAACTAAAATTACAAGGAATTCTAGTGAACTTACTAGTTTTTTTTGTAAAATTATCTAGGAAATTTGTAAAATTACAAAAAAAAACTTGTAAAATTACAAAAAAAAATTTAAATTTTGATTTGTTAAAAAAACAAGGAAAACTGTCAAATATTGGTAAAATGGGATTACGAGACTTTCCTAGTAATTTGACAAAGTTTTTTTTTGTGTGTACCCTCTATCACTACAGTGGAGGGTAAAAACACTGAACGTCTAATTATATTTTGGTGTTATCGAAAAAAACTCGTTTTTTACACAAAACATCGAAAATTGTTTTATTTATTTTGTAAAGAATCATTTTGTAAAAATCTGGCCTACGGAAAAAATATTGTTCCAAAAAAATCTTACACTCAAAAAAAATTTACACTTAAAAAAAGTTTACACTCAGAAAAATTTTACACTCAAAAAAATTTTACACTCAAAAAAATTTTACACTCAAAAAAAATTTTTTACTCCACAAAAAATTTACATTCGAAAAAAAAATTTTTACTCCAAAGTCATTTTCCACATTTTTCAGCTGATTTCCCAGTTACTTGACATTAAATGTTCTCCAAAGTTTGTTTGCCATCACTATGTGTAGGGTGTTTAAAAAAAACACCAAAGACTCAACATCAACAACGTTGTACATACATTTCATTGTCAGTCAGTTTTTTTTGGATTTCGTTTTGTTGTTTCTCTTTAAATTATTAATGATCCTTTTACGTTCATGCGTGGTAAGGCGTCATAATTCATTTTGATCGTAAAATAACACAAGAAACAAAAAACGTAGATCTTTTTTTTTATACATTTTGCAGTAATTCAAAGTATTTTTGTTATTTTTAAACATATTTTTTTTATTTTTTGTTTAAATATATAGAAAACGGATTTTTTAATTTCCTGTATACATGTGTGTTTTAATCTTGGCATATGTTGAAGAGGAACCTCAATTCTTCAGTGGCTTTTAAAAAAAGATCCTTTGGTAAAAAATTGAAATTCATAAAAAAATCAAAAATCTTTTAAACATCTTTTTTGACACTTGGCTAAATATTTTACATTCTCTTAGTGTTTTTTAATGGGCGGTATAATTTTTTTGAAAAACGAAAAAACCTTAAAAAATACTATTAATTTATATTCGACTGTTCATTTTGTTATTTCTTTTTTCAAAGCTGTCATGTTTAGCTTTCGTTTTCTCGTTTTTTTTCTTAGAAACTTTAAGTTAAAATTTAAATTTTAACAAAAAATTCAAGCTATAAATCCATGGCATAAATTAAGTCTCTTCGTTTTTGGCATATTTTATGTGTTGTCTGTGAATATTTTGTTCTGTGTAGATTTACTACAAGCTGGAGTTTTTAAAGGCGTGTTTAAATTAAATTGTTGTTTATTTTTACTAACTTAATGAGTCATTATTTTACTAGAAATTAATGTTAAGCAATAATGGTATTAAATGTAGGAGTAAGCTATGAAAAGTCCTTCAGAAGTTTTTTAACCCTTTGAACTTAAAATTCTAACCTCACTTTACCCTACAAAAAAAAAGCAATTTAAAAGCAAGTTTTCGGGAAAATGAGTCCCAAGTCCAAACACACTCAAAAAAAAAGTGAACTAAAATCTGGGAAAATTAACAAAATTTTGAGAAAAAGAGGGAATGATTTGGCTCCAAAGATTTTTTTTCTTGGTTTTAGTTCATAATTTTCCCAAAAATAAGGAAAACAAAGTTATTTAATTTAAAGCCAATTTTAACTAGAAAATGGGAAAAACTATACTTCATTTTAGAAATAGGTTGGGTCTGGACCTGGACCCATGGGTTCGGACCCCATTTAACTCGAGACCCCGTTGGGTCCTTTAAGGGACCCCATAGATTTTGAAAACTTGTGCCCGTTTCGCTCTAACTTGCTTAGTTTTTGAGATACGGTAATAAGGGGGCCTGATAGGGTCTTGAGAATTTTAAAAACCGGATAACTCAAAAACTATTAATCGAAGGGCTTTCGGGTATTTTGCGGAAGTGTTCTACGAGTCAAGAGCTACAAAAATTCCGTTGGACGTTTTCTCGTGTTGGCAGTATTTACCGAGATATGTGTATATATAAAATCTCGGGAATTTCAAATTTTAGATCTAAAATTAGGGTCTTGAGACCCCGACAGATATGCAGAGCTAGGCTATTCCATATTTTTCTTTATAGTCTTTCTTTTGAAAATTTCATCCGTTTCGCTCTATCTCGCTTAGTTTTCGAGATATCGCCATTTTGAATTTTTAACTAAATTCTAGGAAGTTATTTACTAAATTCTCAGAAGTCATTAACTAAATTCTAAGAAGTACACTCCTCAATTCAAAGAAGAGAAATACGATGATGTTTTTTTTAGTAAATTTTAACTAAACTTGAACTTATTTGTTTTTTAAGAAATATGTCTTTAAAATAAAGATACGATTCTTAGATTTGTGGAAAATTTCTTTGGCAGTAAGAATTTTTTTCCTAATATTTAAAAAATCTATTTAAAGAAAACTATGAACTAATTATAAGTAAATGAACTAAAATTTTTTCCTCATAGTTAAGAAAATTTCTCATTTTTAAGTTAAATTTAACTAAATTTTAGGAAAATTCATGATAAATTTTCAAAGACATTTTTTCCTCAAATTTAGTTATGTCTTTTTTTTCAGTGCATGAACCGATTTTATCTATCTTTTCTTAGATCTCTAATTAGTGAAGAAAACATACACAAATAAAATTTTAGTGGAATTGGTTTATTTTTTGTCAATAGACCGATTTAACTGAATATCGGTCAAAATTTTTATATAGGAGACTAAGTCCAAAAATGGTCCAATTATATTCAGATTTGATTAGGTTACCGAAGTAAACGTTTAAAACCTACAAGCAAAATGTTAATAAAATATTAGAGTGAATTATGTGAATATCGGGAGGGTAATTTGTATGGGGACTACAAGAAGGGCTTTTCCGATTCCTTTGAAATTTGAAAAAATTTGAAAAGATATCTATTATTATACGGTTATTAGAGTCAGTTGAGCCAAAATTTAAGAGGACCTTTGTGCTAGGTCTAAACCTGGACCGATTTTTATCAATTTCAATAGGCTTCGTCCTTGGGCCAAGACAGCGTTGCCAGGTATTTTTCTTCGTTGCCCCCAAAAATATCACAAAATATCCCCAAAAATCCCCAAACCGTGAAAATATGTTTTTTAATCGCAAAAAATTATATTTTCTTAATTTTTTACAAAAATAATTATAAACAGTAATTTTAAAATTTTATTTCGAAGATTTAGCAATTAAAAAATCCCTAAAAATCCCCAAACGAGTAAATAAACAGCTTTCGCCAATGTTAATATACGGCGCTATGAAATATCCACCAAATGAAATAGCCCCCAAACGAAAAAATGAAATAACACCCAAAAAAATCACGAAAAAAATTGAGGGGTTTATTTCATTTTTTTGGGGGATTATTTCATATTTTTTTTAGTTTCAATTTCAATATGAAATAACACCCAAATGAAATAATCCCCAAGATTTTTCGTTTTGGGGGTTGTTTCATTTTATTTCTATTTTAGGCGCTATTTCATTTTATGGGACTTATTTTATTTATTAAAAACTAGCATTTGACAAGTTTTTTACATTTAAAATAGTTCAGTAAGTAAAAATATAATTCTAATAATATTTTTGAAGTTAAGTTTTTGATAGAAAGTGTTGTAGTGTAGATGGCGTACGGACATAGCGCCCAAGTGCATATCGCCCAATTTAAAAAAAGTCATTCCACCCAAAAAAAAATGTGTGTTAGTTGTTGTTGCAAAATTTTTTGGACGATATGGCCATTATTTTTGGGTATTTTAACAATTTTCTTTAAATTAATATAAATTATCAAAAATGTCATATTACCCAAATATCAAAATGTTGAATTTAAATAATGTCATAGCACCC